>JAVJGG010000008.1:4187760-4204138 GCA_035590195.1 Aviceda cuculoides
CCCCCCCCCCCCCCTGGCAAACACAGAGGAGTTGGATGCAGGCAGCTGAATAGGCATCAGACTAATTTCAGCAGTGGAAAATGTTATAAATTAAGCAAGTTCTACTATCCATGCTGCTTTTAGCATCACTCGAATTTATCTTGCTTCCACCTTGTTCCACAGTTTTCCTTTAAATGCTTTTCTAAGATGCATGCTGCAAACCACTTAGAGACAATTCAGTTTATGTTTAATGTAAAAGTAGTGCAAAACTGGTTTTTACCTGGATAGTATGGGCAATTCAGTCTCACATCAGTTTCATACAGAGGTTCAGTGGTAGAAATGTAAAGATTAAGCTTGTTGGAATTCTGTCAGGTCTGTTGGCATTCTGTTGGCTGTAGTTACAGACATGGATGAAGAGTTGCCAGAACAATAAGTATTATATTATGTATTTAGAGGCACAAAACATAGATACATGTGTAATAAATACTGATTACAGATAAGAAGAGATCTGCGAAGTAACAGTAGCTGATAGGTTCTGTGACTAATATAGCAGTGATGTGACTGATAAAGTTTAGGTTACTGATTCTCAAAGAAGTTGAAAAATGACAGAAAAAAATATCTATACAGAAAGATTAACTTCTTCAGTAAAGCAGTAGTTCAGCTCCTCCAGAACAGAAAGAAACATCTCCAGTTACTGTTTTTTTACTGAAACTGTGACTGCAAGCTAATAGTTTACTGACAGTTAGCAGTAATTAACACTGTCTCCCCCATCTCACTTAGAGGTAATTAGGTTGTTTTTCATAGCTTAAAAATGTTACATGCATGATTGGACAGGAATTTGGGTTTAATCATGAGCTGGTAGAGAGGGGAAGGTTACTTTCTGGAGGACCATACAAAGACATATGCATCAAAGTAGACTGTATTTCCAAAAAGCTGAGAAATATTGAATCTCGGAAGTTCTCTGAACTTTGTTAATTGGCTCATTAAATTACAGATAAACTGAGCATTTTCTGAAAAAGAATAATGAGGCAGTACCTTTACCAGTTTATACTTGGTTAATATGGTCTGGGAAGTGAATACTGCAGGAACTTAATATAAAATCTATGTCTAAAAAAATGGACTCCAAACTGATGAAATCAGTTCTCTGCCTGCTTTTTTTTTTGTGTGTGTGTGTGGTAAAACAGAAGGAACCCCCACCCCCTGAATTGTGGCAGAGAAACTGCCCTTAGTAGAGAGACTGGGATAAATTATGCGTTGTGTACTGTTATGTCCAGTACATTTCTTCTTCATAGGAAAACTGAAGAGTATTAAAATCATTAGACATCTGTTTCCTCACTGATACTTTAGAATTGATCATATAGAGATTTTTGAAGGAAGAATTCCTATTAAACTCTTACGTGAGTTTTATTTCAGAGAACAGCACAGATTTCGGTTCTTCCCCCTGAGTTATAATTATTTTTCTTTGATTTTATGTCTCCATGGTAACTCTGTTTTTGAGAATCTCTTTCTCTGTTTTCCTGGGAAAGCCCAGATATGATCCCTACCCTGCAAACAATGTAAATAATTAAACGTTTTTTTTGCAGTCTTTATTAAAATGTAGAAACCTTAGCCTCTTTCACTTAACTGAATACTTGAGCCTGAAGGAGCCGTAAAATACATTATCTCTGCAAGTGTCTACTCAGTCATGTCTTCTGGGCTAATTTCTGTTTTTACATACAGTAATTAAAAAAAATCTCTTCATGCTTGATTTTTCAGTGTAGTAAAACCCAGTTTCAGCTGATTTCCTGTCTTTGAGAAGTTTTTTTTTCTTTTTTTTTTTTTTTCTTATTGCTTGAGTAGTTTTTAATTACAATGCAAATACTGTTACAGGAAATGTATTAAAATACTGTGGACCATAGATTTATAGCTAATATTGTGTCATCCTTTCTCTTCTGTGCTTTCAATATTTTGAAAGGCTAAACAAGCTACGTCTTGATATGCAAGCTAAATATTTGAATGAAGCTGTTTATTTAATTGCCTTAGATCTTATAAAGTTATAAAACTAAAAGAATCTATTTAGATACTAGGTTTTCTGAAGACTTTTTTTCATATGATTATTTTAAAAGATACTTAGCTTAAATAGAATATTTTGCACTTAATAAGAGCAAAAACATTTCCCTACATTTGATGAACAACCAACAATCTAGAAAAAAACAAGGAACATGCAGACAAAGCACATTTTGTTTTGTAAAGCTCCACTATTCATTTGAAAAATTCATGTCAAATTCAACATTTGCCATAGCTCCACATTGAATTAATCCCATTGGTAGTAAAATTACTTTAATAAGCAGATATAATATTATGTAAAACCTTAACACTTGTCTTGTTAATATTTATTTGTTTACTTTTTAGAAACTCATACAGTAGTTTGTCAACTGAAAAAAAAACCACCCCAAGCCCCAAATAAAAAAAAAAAAACAACCCTTAAAAGCAAAGAGGCAGGTCTCAGTCCTGACACCTCATAACAAATTATTTCCCTACAATTCTTTTTTTGTTTGTTTGTTTGTTTTAAACAAGAATTTAAATCAATAATGGCCAAATAGCCAGTAATTTTATCTCTAAATTGCCTAGCAGCAAATTTTAAAATATCTTCACCTTAGTTATTGTAATATATTTCTTTTGACGAATCACTTTCTTGACCCCATTTTATGACAAATATTTAGCATTCAATAAGTTTTCCTTCAATATATCAGCTCTATGGTAGAGATTTTCATCAGTGTTCTGCTTTAAACATTTAAGATTATAGGTCTGAAATTCAGCTTCTGAGACCATTCCTGAAACAGCCAAGCACAATTCAGAATTTGAACAAACTTCTTTTGAGTAAGCTTATTTATTAAAATGCTTGTGAGACATGAACTCAGATGTAAGTATAGTCAAGCAAGTTGATTTATAAAGTCAAATGAATATTCATGCTCAGCATTTTGTCCGCTGTGCTCTCAAATCAACCTCCTGCTGCCAAGAGAAGCCGGTGGAACAACAAGTGTATCTCGCAGTGTGCCCAGAGACTCCCACTTTCCTCTCTTGCTTAATCAAGAGGCAGTGCAATCGTTTAGTGAATCCTGAATGCTCAGCATCCAAAGAAAGAGACTTCCATTTACCTTTAGATAACTTTTCTCAATATTTTTTTTTTCTCTTCTTCACAGACCCCTCATTGCAACCATTTTTCAGAAGACAGCACCATGAGTTCACAATGAAATCAGCTAAGGGAAACAAGGCTTTGCTTTGCTTTCATCATTACCTCTTATGTATATGGCTGCCTGGGTTCAATATGTGACCTACAGATATTTAGATGGACTCGTGAATGCATGAGTCCAGTCAAGCATGTGGAATGGTACTCAAAGATAAATAACGGACTGGGCAGGACATTTAAACTGATCAAAGCAAGATGTTAAGGGGAGTGTGGAAACACAAGTCAGTTACATTCAGGGCTCCAGAGTCTAAGCTGAAAGCAGACACGTCTCTTCCCCAGGTTTCAGACTTACAAGCTCTCATGCAGTAAGGAACTAAAGTCAGACCACCAGTCTGTACGTTACTTGCTAACATCTCCTACTTCTATTTCTCTCCACCTCCACACTACCAGATGGCCTACATTTATCTGACTTGTGGTATTGATTTGAATAGAACCATAGAATGGTTTGGGTTGGAAGGGGCCTTTAAAGATCATCTAGTCCAACGCCCCTGCCATGGGCAGGGACATCTTCCACTAAGTCAAGTTGCTCAAAGGCTCATGCAACCTGAGCTTGAACACTTCTGGGGATGGGGCATCCATAACTTCTCTGGGCAATCTATTCCAGAATCTCACCACCCTCATATTAAAGAATTTCTTCCTTATATCTAATCTAAAACTACCCTCTTCTTGTTTAAAACCATTACCTCTTGTCCTATCTTAGGGATTGAGTGCACCCTCAGTAAGTTTACAGATGACACCAAATTGGGTGGGAGTGTTGACCTGCTTGAGGGTAGAAAGTCTCTACAGAGGGATCTGGACAGGCTGGATCGATGGGCCGAGGCCAACTGTATGAGGTTCAACAAGGCCAAGTGCCGGGTCCTGCACTTGGGTCACAACAACCCCAGGCAGCGCTACAGGCTTGGGGAAGAGTGGCTGGAAAGCTGCCCGGCAGAGAAGGACCTGGGGGTGCTGGTTGACAGCCGGCTGAGAAATATTAAGTGTCCAGTTTGGAAGATTTAATAGTGGTGAGTTTTAATCCAGGAAGGAAAGCGAAGTGGTCAGACCATGGTCTCCACATTCAGGTGGTGCAACATCAGACCAGATGATGAATGCGAACCTGCAAGGAACAGGGCAGTACCAGCCTCTAAGGAGGGCTCTTGCTAATGGCCGTGCCATTAAATGGTGTCGTTGTTACCTGTTGGACATGCATTACTTGGATCGTTGGCATTTTTTAACACAGCCATTTTATCACACCCCTACAGGGATTTGAATTAAAAATGTCCAGAATATCCCTTACAACCAGCAACAGACACAGATACCAAATACAGTATAGGAGCTTTAAGCAAAAGTTTATCCTTATTTCCGCATTCTTTTGCTTTCAATAAGCTCTGGCGTCTTTTTCGTATTTGTAATCCCACGTTGGTAGAGATGGACATAAATTCGAAACAATACTTTGGCATACTTCCCGAAAAATGAGTTCATATGATGAGAAATGGATTCTTAACAGAAATTGCGTGTTTGTGATTGGTTTTGACCTGTTTTCATTTCCACATCATTTGTAATTTTGTAACAATGAAGTCTGCAAGAAAAACTCATTGAGTGTTTACAGTGAGACCCTTCCAAAATGCAGTCAGTGTGTTTGGTATTTGAAAACACGGCCACAGCTCACCAAGCCCCAGAGTGAAAGGAAATCTGGACTGAGTTTTCAAAAGTGGAAAGTGGAGATCCGCACACAGAATTGGGTGTTGGCTTGCACAGCTGCAGTGGACTGTCCCCTGACTGGGAACCAGAGCAACCAGACAAAAACTGGAGCTTGCCTGCATTGCTGTGCTGGTGAGGAAATATCGGCCGCCGTTATTTCAGCGATGCCATGGTGTATCTGTTATTTTGAGATGATGTAGGAGATCCTGCTTTCCTAATCATGGGGGAAATCAAAGGACTACGGGCAGTTTCCTTGCTCTCAGCCACCCAAAACTTCCCTTTCTGGACCTCTTCTGGGCTGTGCTAGCAAATGCTTGAGTGGAGGAGATGACAGCACAGCACATTTCTACTCGAGCAACAGCCCCAAAAAGTGTCTTTACCCAAAATGCTTTGAATTCCTGAGCAGACTAATGCTTCTGGTTTGACTTGTGACTTCTGCGTCAGGTCCCTGAGAGCACCCTCAAGCCCTGCCATCCCCAAGGGTTTTCCCAGGGAGAGTGCTAGACCCTGTTTTGGCTCAGCCGTGCCCCATCCTGGCCCCATCTCTGCACTCATCCTGGCCGGGGCTGAGCCCAGTGCCACGGGGAGCTTGTCTGCTGGGCTCACTGCTCCCCAAAAGTGTCAGGGGCTTTCGGTGCCCACGGGACGGCACTCATCAGGGGTCACCGCCAGCCCTGGGGTCCCTGCAGCACCCCACGAAACGCCTGTTTTTTGAAACAACCCTACATGAGCGACCATCAGTCTCACCTGAACGTAAGCAACCCAGAATGACTGCAGCTTCCCACCCAGACTGGGCACTGTGCCTTCTGGTCGGGAGTTTGGGGAAAAAAAGTCGGATTTGTCCTCTTCGTCCCTGTGATTATGTTCACAGACGTGACTATACAGTTTCTGTGTGCCCAAGCAGTTTTCTACTGTATGGAGCTGCAGTTCTTTTTACGTTTGTTTTCTTTTCCACCTTCTTTCACCCGGTTCTTCAGACTTCATTTACTGATGTGTTATACACATTTCGTTATCTCTGAAACCACGGTGCTCATGACCTAGGAACCAAACCCTCACAAGGGCCGAAGATCCCATTCCTCATAGCTTCAGTTCCTAATTCCTAACTTTTGCGTGCAGGCTGGTGGTTTGAGGGCTTCTATCTGAGAAGTTGACTGAGATCGGTTTGACATTTTTTTAAGAATATTAAGTTCACTATACCCTTCTCTAAACCTAGATGTTTTATTGCCTCAGCTGTTCTTATTTGCATTACATAAGGAATAGTATTGTGTCTCCAGTCTTCATTAGATATTGTTTGTAGTCCACACTTCTAGCCTGCAGTAGACAAGAAAATACATTTTCGAAGACCAAACATCAATAATGAGTTATTACAGCTGGTGTAGCAGAGCTATAGCTCACGTTATCACCATTTTTTAGTCAACACAACTTCCTGGCGTATTCCACTCAAAAATCTGCTTTCTCACAGTCTGCTCAAAGGCAATTTTTATTGGATTTTTGATCAAGACAATGCAGCAATCTTTGAGCCTCAAGACAGTGAAAAATACTTTTTTCTTTACTTAAAAGAAATTGAAAGCTGTTTTTCTCCTGTCCTATGGACAACAGGGCTGGGAGCTGAGAGGAAGACATCTGACGGGGTAGTTCTTCGTTGAAAAGTATCTGTGAGTGATCCGGGAGAAGTCAGCTGAGATTCGGCTGCCCTGCCAAGCCTCGAAACCCGTACCTTGTGCAGAAGAGCGAATCGTTGTTCTTCATCCCTGTTGAGAAAGGGCAGGCTGCCGCGGATCTCCGCGGAACGGCCGTGTCTCCCGAGGACCACGTCGAGGGGTTCGGGGCTGCGTTACCTGCCCCACAGCAGCGCCTGCGCTCGGGATGCGTCAGTCTCTGCCAAGGTCTTACTCTTGTCAGGAAACTTCCCCGCATTTTGCTCCTTCTGGACTTGAACGGTGTTACACGAGCTAAGTTCATGTCGCTTGCATAGAGAATTAAATGTGTCTCAACTCTGATTCCTTTCCAAATGGCCTTTTCCTCTTTGCAAGTCTCCTTGTAGATCTAATTTAGGCCCCATCTTTCCATTAATCCAGCATAATTCCCATTAACTTCAGTGAAACAGTGTCAGGACGTGGCACAGGCCAATACTGTATTATTGCAGAAAATTATGGGATAATATCTTTTTCTTTTTCCCAATACACTTACTACTATTGTTTTACAGACTTTTTGTAGCCTGCATAAGCCTCTGAATTTATTTAAAAACTTGTTGGAGGTCTAAGTTAATATAGCTAAAACATTTCTTGTTTTCAGAGTATTGCAACTTTTAAGGATATTATAGCAATAAGATCTTTGTTCCATAATATCTGTTTACATTGTGTTTTCCTTAGTAATTTCCACATTTGATCTCTTAATAGCTTTTGCAAACTTTCTCACAGGTAACGAGAAAGTAGTTTCCCATTCACGACTGAGTATTGTATTGCTATTTTTATGTTTCTGCCTCCATCTCTTTTCTGGGACAGATATTCAGAAATACAGCGCCTTCTTGCAGCAGATAGATCTGTTCATTTCGGTTTCAGTCATTTTTCTTTTTTCCTCAGGTGAATATTCTTTGCCCCTTGTGACACAATGTCATTATGGGAAGAGATACTCAACTTGGCGTATTTGGAAACACGTCTTAAATGTAAACATTTGGTTGCCTTTCAGTATACGCCTGGCTAAGGTCTGAAGACCACAGCTACTGACTCTTTGGAGTTCAAAGGAGTGGGGGTTTCAACCTTTCTGGAAATTAATTTTGTTTAAGTCCATCCCTCTGTAAGAGGCAGATATGGAATATCAGCGTTTATCCATATTACTTTAAAAAAAAAAAGACAGAATAACCCTACCCAGCTCCAGAATGAATATTTTATTTGAATGTTCTATGGTTTTATTTCCCCTCTACCTCAAATTACAGTATGTCTACGACAAGGCTTTTTTGAGTAGCTACCGCTTACCCCTACTCAGATGTTAATGCACCAGGTTCTTAGCTGAGTAGGTTCTGTATTTAACACCATGTTAATGTTAAATTAAAGAAGGTAAGTTTGCTGAACCCCAGAAACTCTCAGTACGGAAGCTAAATACACCCTCTTGGCTCTGCTTCCTCAGTGTATGTTGGCCTCTGCTTGTCAGTTATGCTATATAATGAGGCAAAACTGGAATTATTTACTGCACCGCTGCGCTGAGGATAAAAATGGCACCAGTACGTGATTTCAATAAAGAATTGTTCTTCATCTGGATCCCTGTGCAAGGCGCAGTCAGGACGGCTGGAGGCTAAGTCTTCTGCCGGGGATGGCCCGAGCACCTCGCTGAGCCCGGGCGATGATTTCACCCTATAGCTTGGCTATAGGCCCTACCCAGTTGGAGGAGTTACCAAAAGCCGATTCCTGTTTCCCTGCAGAGGGAACCATGGCCTGGAGTAGCACCCGAACTGCAACATCATCTTTAATGGGTGAGAATGGGAAACAGATGTCACACCAGGGCTTGCAGCCTCTTGCCCAAGGCAGGCTCCTGATTCATTATGTCTCCAAATATACATGTGTATGTATACCTGTGCACACGTACATATGTCTACGCTACAAACATACCTGTATTCGCCTGAGGTCCAGAAGAGCACTTCAGCACAGGATTTGGATTAATGTGCCTTAAACTAAAAAGTCATGTAAAAAAGCCCTACGTAGTAACTGCAAAACACATTGCATGCTTCTCCTGACGTCACCAGTGTCCTAGATGACGCCTGAACGTGTTTATTGCACGCAAGAGCGTGTAGCGCCGCACAAAAACATAGTCAAAGCGGTGGGACACCAGGCTGTAGGCTGTCCTTCGCCTCACAAGATCCAGTCGCAGCTCCTTAACCACAGGCTTGCAGGCGCTGGGGAGTTCCTGATTCCTGCTTTGGCTTCCCAGGATTATTTATGTGTTTGGCTAGGTGTCTTCCCTCTTCTGGCCGACTGCCCTACCCCCTAGGCTTTTATTTGATGTTTCTTCTTGCCTGCCTTCCTTCTGGCCTCATAACTCTCGCATTCCTGCCTCCGCCGCGAGCCAGGGATAGAGGACGTGGCTCCGGCTCAGCCGCTCCCCACCTACGAGGCTCCCCGAGTGCTGTCCGATATTGGGGGTCTGGTAGGTTGTCTCTTGAATGCGAGCATTTAATTTGAAGCACTTCACTCCGGTTTTTTGGAACACCCCTATGTGGCCAGGCACCTAACCTGCCTGCGAAACCTACTCAGGAAGCAATAAGGTGCCTTTCTGGATCACACCAGGCTGGTCAAACCCGTGCCGCGCTCAGCAGCCAGCTCACCCTGCTCCCACTGCCAGCGGCGCGCTCCAAAACCCGCTGCCAGGTGGGATGTGGTGGCCGTAAAACGTTTGGCACCGAGTGCTACATGATCCCCGAGGACACTGGTTCTTGGAAGGAGAGGAGCTCTTGCCTCCTTGGAAGATTCCCCAAGGGATGGATTTTCTTTAATAGCCTCTTTTTTTTTTTTTTTTTTCCCCCTTACTATACCTTGCAGCAGACTTTGTAGAAGCAACGTAAGGGTTTCAACATTTTTAAGGTACTGTGGAGATGTTGATAAAATTTGTGATAGTCATTTTCTCTATGAGTAATATAGTCCAAGCTGCACTGTACTTCATCTATTATTTTGTAAATGTTTTGATTAAATTAACTTTTCTTTAAAACCTGCTATGTATAGAGATGTGTTTTTTTCCTACACAGGCTACACTGCTTTTGCTTCACATAAGTAATTTTGCCTTTTCCTTTATCCTTTTCTAATTGTTGAGAAGAGGGAAAAGTGATTAAAAAATAAAACATGCAGTCGAATAGGAAATGTAATTTTGTTCAGGTATCAACAGAGTTGAGGGAGAGACAAATGCCTCTCTCTGTCCTTACTCGCAGGTAATGCAAATGATACCTGGGAAAATGCATCCAAATGCTGCGATGTTCCACAGCCTGCAGTTGCTTTTCTTATAGATATGAAAAAAAGCATCAGAGGGTTCCTGGAAGATCTGAATGGTGATACTAGAAATATTGAAAAACTGCAGCTGAATGATATCCTAGTACTGCAGCTGTGGAGTGGGCAAATATAAAAGTCCGTATTGAAAAGCTGTACTGGTTTCTTTTTGTTCAAGGCAGTGAGTCTTAGCAAAAGGCACTACAGAAGACAAAAAATTATTTTTAATCTGAGAGTTGGTTAAAGCAAGCTTCCTAAGCAGATGTATCTCCAGACGATCTGAGACGAGTTCATCCAGTAATGTCAACTTTTGTGGCGTGTTTGAAAAAAGTAGTCCTAAGCATGGCTTTTTCCTTAGTTGTAAACTAGCAGTTCAGGCTCACTCTTCAGAGAGAGGAGGATTTTTACCGCCACATCCCAGGACCTGTGGCTCGTGTTGCTACTCCTGACAACTGCCAGGTGATGTCTGTCATGGAAATAAATACTCTGCACCCTTCCCAATTCCGGCAGCTAGTCTGCTTCTCACTCCTGCTGCCGTCGCTGCTGCCTGTCACAGCTTCCTCAGGCTTAGTGGGAGTCGGGATCTAGTCCCGTTTCAGAGCGAGAAAACATTTGAATTCCAAGATTTGCAAAACAAAGTTTAGTTTAGTTCAGTTTCAGTTTGGTTCCGTTCAGTTTTTATCCACAGTCATACCGAGCATTTATCTGTCCTCACCATCACTTTCTTAGAAAATAAGGGTTGGAGAGAAAATGGAGTTAATCACCCTTTAAAAGAGCCGCGTTGCAGCCCAACTGCTCAGCAGCACTGCAACAGGGAGAATTAACTGATTCCTCACAGAGGGATTAAAGGGGGAAGAGGGGAGAGTAGCCATCCTCACCGTTTGAAAGAGATGGCCAAGTCCCTCCCAGCCTGCCCCAGTCTACACAACCAGTACATAGTTTCAGCTTCACAAAACTGATCTATAGAGACAAACTTAACTGGGAATATAGACCCAGTAGCCATTGTTAGAGGTAACTTCACTGTTGGGTTTCTTTTTCCCCCAAAGCATAATCCATCTAGTTTGCTATATAAGGAGCAGTCTATTTATTTTCCTGAAATTGTTTACACTACTGTGACAAGTAATAGATTTTTTTGTCTAAGCCCAGTCTCTAGGTGGCTGAGAACACCTGAAAATACCAGTGTTACAGCGACAGAGCGCTGTTAATTCAATTTTATGCATGCCTCGCCTACCAAGATCGGGGGAGTTTTGTGTTAACTTTTTATAACGTGGTGGAATTGTTTCTCTCTAGTTTATGTCTGAGCAAAGAATTAAACATGATAGAAACTCTTTAGGCAGCCCAGAAACCAGATTGAAATGCTGGAGGAAGTTTGTAGCTGTCCTCGATGCTATGTCTTTTGAGATGGGTACAGATCATGCAAATCTCACTGTAATAATTCTTGAAGTTGGCTGACTTTTGAATGCTTAATCTTTTGACCTTCATGATGCATTAATGTTTTCAACATATTTATCTAAAGTTTTAAGGAAAAGGCATCTCAAATTATGTGCAGAGGGAAAAAAAAAAGAAAGGAAAGAAATCTGGAACAAATAAACTTGTGGAGCTTGTAAATTCCTTCTTCCCAAGTTATTCATCCTAAAGAGGGTATGAGCTCTGCTTCTTAGAAACAAAAATGCAGACAGAGGAATGGGACACTTAATGAGCATAATATATCTGGAGGCTTCGGACCGAGGACAACCTATGCTAAGTATCTGCCTTTCCAGTCAAATCTCTTAAATTTCTTTCCCAAAATGAAAAGTTCCTACTACAAAACAGTCAAAATTGGTGAAAAATTAATCAGAATCTGACTGGAGGGCACTGGCCTTCGATGCAGGTTATGTCCATGTTAACTTTGCTGTGACTCTCATCGTTTGAGAGGTTTAGTCTATGTGGAAAACTTTTTTTTTTTTCTTTTTTTCTTTTTTTTAACCATCACCACTTCAAAAGTGGATGAAAGAACATTATAAAAAAAGACTTAGGAAAATCATTTAGGGGCAAAAACCACAGAGAGGAAATTTGAAGCCACAGAATATTTTTTTAAGAAAATTGATCACATGAAAACAGGAAAGAAGATTATTAAATTGAAAATATTTGGCAACCTTAAGTAGAATAGACACCAGTAATCATTTGCTGCTGTGTTTACTGTACAAACTGTATATGAACAAGCGAAGTATACACACTACGGGTCTGATTTCAGGCGTGAGCCTGGTTACGTGTGCCTTGCCTTATGATTCACAGCAATGTGTGTTTTCTCATCAACGGCCCCACCAGCCTGTGAAAGACAGAGACTATGGGACTGAGACCTTAAAACTGAAATATTGCCTCGATAAAGCAGGGTAAGCTACTCTAGGGTTCACGTGTCCCATCTCCTGTGGGAAGTGTCATACAGCGGCGCGGCTTCGTGCTGGGGTCTCCCGTTCGACCTCAGGGCAGCTCGAGCGGGAAGACCTGACTGCAATAAAGCAGGGGAGTGATGTTACTTGTCAGTTCTAGCAAAGGCTGATAATTTCGTATTGTTCTGCGCGAACCGGGCACCTGGATTATCTATCTGTAGTGCTTACCCCTCGAAGTGCAGAAAGCGAGGCAATCTGCGCGCCTGACTCTGCTGCTTCTGCTCTCTGCTCGTATCCCCGAGCGCAGGTCTAGCTGCTTCTGTAGGATGCTAGCATTTCACAGTTTTTCAAATAAGTTTCTATAAATGAAGGTGGATTTTGTTTAGCTTAGAGACAGTCAAATTTAAGATGCCGGAAGGAAATACTGGAAATCCTTGTAAATGCTGGAAGACAAAGGTGCTCTAACAGTTTCCCGAAGAATCGATGCTTTGAGGTTAAGTGTATCTCTGAGAGGGGGAGATTTAACCCAACTCCGTGGGTCCAGTGGCTTCGCAGGGGTTACCTGCTGCCGTCAGAGAAGGGCTGTGTTATTTCACCACAGGCTTTTTCAAGCTCCTGAGACTTGACTGAGCGTCTCGCCAGTACAACCATTTTTGGATTTCCAAGGGGGGAAACCCCACCACGGCAGAACAGGCTCATGGCACGGCATGCTTGGGCACCCCGCCCCTGCCTCCGAAGCCTACGGTTGTCCCACCGGCAGCCACGGCCCGGCGGTTTCTGTAGGACGGGGTGCTGCCGGAGGAGCACCGCTCCTCGCATCCCACCAGTTAGGGGACGCTCGGCCGTCCCCGAGGTCTCTGGGGTCGGACGGGGAAAGCGCTGAGCTCTGGCTGCCGGCGGGACAGCGGCCCCACCTCCTCGGCAGCAGAAAAGCTAAATGTTTCTCCGGTTCTGGATTCAGGTAAAATTTAGGCAGGGAAGAAAGCATCGAGGTGGAATTCGGTTGGCGCCCTGGGCATTGTAGGAATGAGAAAATTGTGTCCTTAATGAGAACTGAGTAGTCACACTGCCGCAGGAGGGTACGTTGGACGTCGTCACCTATTGCCAAAGCTGTCGCGGTAAGCTTTGAATTCCAGTTACACGCTCGTGGCAGACCGAACCAACCCAGTCTCCTTGTGCCGCTCACGGCAGACCGCGGGGCTGTGTTTGCTTTTCTCTGGAATCGGCTCGCACGTCCCCTTGTACCTCCTCGAAAACCAACTTGCTTCTCGCTATCGGTTGTCAGGCGAACTATGAGCACAAACTGTTTTCAATATCCATCGCCCGTTTTCCACATTGCACTTTAATTCTCAAATTGTATGTTGGCAGTTGCAGTCAATAATGACTACAGAATTTTCTGTTACGTTAACTGTAGCAAACTGAAATCTAATACCTCTGAAAATACAGAAAATATCCTGAGTGTTATAAAAATAAAACAAATATTTCTGAATGGAGCCCAGCAGCTGTCCTTTAATTACTTTAAATTTCAGTATATAGAAACTATGTTGAGTGACAAGTCAATTTATTTGCATGCTGGAAATGTTCATGTTCTAGGCATGTGTTTATATGATAACAACTTCAAGCATATGCTTTTTATTTTTCCCAAATAGAACATTGTTGGGTTTTTTTTTTTCCTAGAGGCACATAGTAGGTTTTCTGCTCATACACTGCAGTTAGCACGTATTTTTCCTTATTTCTAGTTTTGCAGGTGTGAATCTGCTGCTCTTGGAAGATGTTGGATTGACAGTCCTGCAAGATGCTCCAACCTGCCCTGCTACTTTCCTTAATCCTGACCTGACGAAATCACCTCCCGGGGAGAGAAAACCAGTCGCTCTTCGTCCCCAGCTGGTACCTGGCTTCTTCACTGAAGGCCGCTCACAAGCAGGACCACTTCTCCCAGCACTTGGTGCCCTGTGGGCATCTGCTTGGAGGAACTTGGCTGAAGATTTGTATTTGTTTACTAATCTGCTAATTCCACAGATGCAGAAGCCTAAAATCCAGTTTCCTCTTGTGTACTAGGCATGAGGATACGTCTCGAAGGACAGTCTTGCGCGGAGCTGAATTAGTCTTATAAAATTCAGTGTTTTATACAGATTTCTAGAAGAGCTCAAATGTCCTTGTTTTATACAAACATTTCCATTTTACTAAAACATATCCTGGGGGGGAAAAAAAAAAAAAAGTTGATTGTCCACTTCTCTGCTAAACTCCAGGTCCCTTTCACAACAGTCACAATCAAGCATTCAGTCATACCAGATTTAAAACTATCGGGGGGGAGGGTTGTAGAAGGCAAACTGCCTCACAGACATGTGTAAAACCAAACTACAGCTTGGGGCTAGAATTTGATGGGGTGAGTCTTCATAAAATTCAACTTTGAGAAGATGCAGAAATACCTTCTGGAAATAAATGGCAATTGAGTGTTCTGTTCTTTACTAGACCTATGCTCATGAGATTTTTCAACCTCAGTCCCTGAGATACGGAGTGTGGCCCTTGCCTTGGCAGCAGTTCAAATCAGCTGAAATAAACCTGGAGGTTTCATTTTGTCCAGCTTGCCCGAGAGACAACTCTAATCTGTATGGAGGCAGGATATAAAGCATGTAGGCATGCAGTGACAAAAGGTGCCTACGGGCAGCAAAGGGCAAGAAATCAGGATGGGTCAGCTGAGCAAACATCAAAGACTCTCAAATAACCAAGCGAAAAGTAAATATTCTCAAGCAAATGCCCATAACGCTATTGAGATTTCATAGAAACCAGTCTTTGAAAACAGTTCCGCTGGGGTCTCGCTATTTGTCTTTCCCGTTCTGGAATATTGAATTAAAATGGTCTGTTTGCTCTTAAAGTTCATCCACTCTTGCTGCTCGCTCCCCACCACAGCCTCTTGACTCCTCGATTAGCTCTTCGGCAACTCCTGATAGCACCACGGCCGTTGGTGTTGCCCATCTGGATATTTCTAATGCACCCCACCGTGAGACTTGCTTAGCAAAACACGCACAGGTACAGAGGATAAAAAGTATTTATCCATAAAGGGACTGCGCAAGGTCTAGGAATTATTTAAAATCCACTTAAGCCCTGCGAAGGCAAGAAATAATGCATTTAATAAGGATTATTATTTGAGGGTATTAAAGGAACATATTTTAAAGACAAAAAGCCCCACATGATTTCCATTGCTTCATCTCCTGCAGAAATTAGGACGAAAGATTAATTTCAATGCTCAAGCCCGTAACTTGGGCGAAACCCAGATTTTTTGCTGTTTCATTCTCTCACATCGCTTCCGCTGTTGTTTGATAACAGCAAAACTGAAATGAGCTGTATATGATGTAATCATCGCTTCATGTAATCGGCTGGTTTTTTGGTACCCCGGGGTCATTCTGGCTTAGGTGGTGATATCTGGAGTGGACCGCACATGGGAGCTGATCGCTTTGGCTGCACAAGGAACCAGCCCAACAGCTGATTTAGTCGCTTAATATCTGGCATAAGCGGTGGGATGAATGAGTTCTGCTGGAGGCTAAATCTCCTTCAACAGCTGTACCAGAAGGGAGGTTGCCAAAATCTCCCGCTGCAGCCTGTGATTTCAGGCTAAGGTACAGCAACTTTCTGGAAGCACGGTGGGACGATAAAAGATGTGCGAAACATACAAGTCCACGGAAGGCAAATAAAATACATGAGATTTTTTTTTTTTTGGCTGGTAGTGGTGGTTGGTCGCTTGCTTGGTTTTGCTTGGGAAGCAAGACCCTGAAGCTTTTTCTTCGCTCATCTTCTGCCCCTTCTGCTTGCTGTTCCCTTCGCTGGAAAGAAAACATTGCCGCCGTATAGACAAAGAAAACGGATTTTTCTGTGTAACTGTTCCGATACCAGGTTACCATTCCATTTTCCAGTACCTCTTGTGCAGTGGAGCGTCGGGGTTTTTTAATCTTCCCGGTGTCTTCAGCGGGTGTGGGTTTCTGCGGGTGTTTTAGGACGGGCAGGGCCGGAGCAGAGCCCCTGCAGGGTGGGTGGCGGAGGAGCCCCCGCGCCGGTGGGTTGCTCCCGCGTGGGTGCCCTCGGAAAGCCTCCAAAACCTGGGCCGTGGAAAGCGAAATGGAAGGGCGCGCATGCGAAAGGGCTCGAGACGGGGA
>JAVJGG010000008.1:4244956-4258096 GCA_035590195.1 Aviceda cuculoides
CCTGTTCCTGCTTCTCCGGCCTGTCCCGGCCCGCACCCCCCCCGGCGTGCCCCCTCGGACCGTCAGCCTCCCAAACTGGGGCTGTTAATGGCTGGTGGGGAGTTCATGTACATTTACTGGGGGCTGCACCCTCTGGCAGCCGAGCCTTTCGTCTTTAATAAGGAGGAGGAAAGCTGCCTCCCCTGGGAGGTGGGACAACAGCCAACCCAGTCAATGACCAACCCCCCCCCAAATCTGGAAGGGGCTCCCCGGACACCCACCATCACCAACCCGGACGGCAGATAGCGTTTGGAAGTTGGGGCCGTACTGCCAAATGTTTTACAGCAGCTGTTTAACGTTCCCCTACCCAGTTATTAAACACGAACGGGAGTAAGTTAAAACGGCAAAGTAAAGTGAAATGAAAGCCCTTTTCATTCCGCTAAGAGACAACACCTAATTCAGGAATATTTCCATCCCACGAAAACGTAGACTCTCCACGGTGACAGAAAACTTCTCTTTTAAAACCACAACCAAGCACGACTTTAGGCTTTTACGTTCTCATTTCTTGCAGGGCAGGGAGGCAGGCTCGGCCCAGAGCGGCTTTTCAGATTCCGAGTTTGCTGGTGGCGAGCCAAGGGCCGCCGCTGGCTTCGACAGCCCTCCCCAAGAGTGCCCAACGGTCGGGGACAGCCCTCGCATCTTTTTTCCCCCCCTTCTCCTCTAGCACAGAAAGAAAGTCTCCCTTGAAACGGTTCATCACGCAGCCCCTGTGAACCTCGGATTATTTTATGCTGTGCCATCACCCCACCGAGGGCTCAGGGCAATCTGCCCAGGATTTTACCAACATCTCCCCCCCTCCCACCATTGACTCCATCAGAACTTAGGTTTCTATTCTCTAGTTGGCAGTGTTCGTACGCCAGCTGCGTTCGCCGTTTAGCGCGTCCTGCAGGGGTTAGAGAAATATAACCCAGGACCCAGCTTCACCTGCCCCGATGGCTGGGAGCGTACCCGTGGGGTCTGACGCTTGCAGGTGGCAGCCGGGACCTCCCCAGGGCTACGAACCTGCCAGGCTGGGCTTGGAGGCGGAGATTTTAGGCTGGGTGCGTGTGATCCCGTGCCAAGCTGCTCTTAAGCGGAAAGCAGGGGGAACGGGAAGACCTTAAACCCAAATATACGCACAATATGGGCACAGAGCCCTTCCAGTGGGGTAGCGAAGCTGGGAGGTGAATAGCCCCAGTTCCCCAAGAGGTTCGTGAGCTGGCGAGCTAAGGATTTTGCCGCATTTTATAGCCATGTAAATGAAGCTACGTTTCGTCGTTTATCCGCCTCTTGGCTGCTCCAGTGCTGCTTTGTGTCCTCCCCAAAGAAAGGCCATTTCTGCCATCGCGACTAAAAACCCGCTGCAGACTGACAACACGCGTGCCTAAACACGCGGCTGGCTCCCGACCCTCCCCTCCACACGGACACCCATCTCATCCAAATACCCTCAGATCGCGCTCATTAGGAGAGTAAAATCCACAGGGATTTTTCCGGGATACGGGGAAAAGAAAACCCAACCTTGGAAGGAAGGCGATGCCGCCAGCGTTCGGCTGCGTTCTCCCTCGAGCTCTCCGAGGCCACGACCGAGCCCAGGGCGCGGGGTGACAGCGAGGTCCCCTTTAGTGGCACATGCGGCTTTGTACGCATGCCCTGTTTTGTAGGGTTTGCTTCGTTTTTATTACTTTGCCGCCGAAGAAGCAGAATCCCAAGTTTCCTAGGAGTCGAGGCATTGCTCCCTCCCTTTCTCAGCTGCCCATCTGTTGAGGAACTCAGAATTTTACAATGCCCATTTATTGGATCTAAATCAAATTAAAGGGGGGGTGGGCGGGTGGGACATTCCGTTTCCAAAAAACTCCTCTGAGCTTCAGGAAAAATGGAGCCAAACCATGCTGTCCTGCCCAGGTCAGGCCTCTCTTACCCGCTGCCCTGCCAGAAGCATCACTTGCAGCTCCCCCCCCTCCCCAAAAGCCCCCTGGGTCCCACAAGGCAGCAAGGACAGGGGTGGGGGAGGGACACGTGTCCCATCCCCTGGCTGGGCAGCCCAGATGCAGGGCTGGAAAGGGTGATGCCGAAACGCCGGGAATGTGCAGAGAGCCCGTGCTGGTCCCCACGCAGCCCCCGTGACCCCCCCGGGGGGAGAGGGACGTACCCCTTCTGTATACTGCCTTCGGCGAGGGGCACCTTCACCTCCCAAAAAAAAGGCCCCCACCTCCACCCCTGCACCGCCGGGGCAGCCCCGACACGGCGCGACACCTTCCAGCTCGGGATGTCCCACGCTGACATTGGGATGTCCCACGCCGACATCGGGATGTCCCACGCCGACATCGGGATGTCCCACGCCAACATCGGGATGTCCCACACCAACATCGGGATGTCCCCCGCCGACACCGAGCCCCCGACTGGTGGCGGGCAGCGGTATCGTTTGCTGGGGTCCTGGTGCTCCCCGGTGACAAAAGGGACGGGTGCGTGGGCTGCGGGTGACACGGGTGGGGAGGCTGCGGGTGGGGGGGGGGGGTACGGTAGATGTGTCGTGCCAGCTGCGGCGTACCCGGTCCAGAAAACCAGAGATTATGTCGAAATGGCAGCTTACGAGCGTGCCTAAATAAAGGTGCTTGCTTAGGAGCGCAGTGAACCCAGCCATTTCCCAACGCCGGCACTGGATTTGCGTTCCCCATTTGCATCTGTGGCTTGTCTGCGCGCTGGCACGTCGGGGAATTTGAAAACAATCATTCGTATGTTCTTCCTTGTTTCTGAACGAACCAGGCTCCTGCAGAAAAATAGCAGGGGGGAATATATTTCTGTTCAGGGATATAGCATTCCAGTCAAGGCATTTGGAGAGTAAAAGCGTAAATGTATAAAGCTGCAAAGAGATAATACGGGGGAAATGATTTTTAAAATACAGAGGTAAAACCAGGATTACACTTTTCCAGAAGCAATTTGTAGACTATGTGGCGATAAGAACTGGCGCAGCAAGTGCGAAACTTGGATATACATATACAGATGCTATAGGGATCCTTCACCTGCCATTTAAAGCAAATGATTAAGGTCACAACATTACGGTGTGCAAAAATTAAGGGGTGCACACGCACACACACAGACACGTATATGCACGCACACGTCTTTACAACCAACGCTGCACGATTACTCGTCTGGTTTTGGAGGGTTTTGAAATTTTGAAGCACTCTGCTAATTCACACTTACCTATAGGGTCTCAACCGTTGGGGTGGGCACCTGGTTCACTTCTTGCTGATGCTGGTGTCAATAATTCATTTAAACGACCAGAGGGGACGTGCTATGCATTAATGATTACTTACGTGCTCTATACATATTCGGATTTTGACTCCTGAGACCGCGCAGGTTCCGTTCGCCAAGCGATGCTGCTGTCTCTCCAGCAAGTGTTATTAACCGAGGCGGTATTAAAGCAGCGAGCGGGACATGGCCGGATACGTCCTCACGTTTCCGAGCCAAATCTCCCTTGCCAGGTTATAAACTCACGTCGCCGTCACGGTCCGGTCTCTGCCGGCTAACCGCCGCTTCGGCCGCCGGCACTACATTTTTAAAGGGCAGTTTGGGCAACGTGGGATCTGGGAGGAACCGGGGATGCCGGAGAGTGGGCGAGATGTTTCTTCAAAGCGCAAAGGGGAGAGGATAACTGGCAGGTGGGGCTCTGCTTGCGCGTGGGGAGATTTTTTCTCCCCTCCCGCCCCCTTTCCCTCCCCGAGGGCCAGTTTTCGTAGTTGTGGCTGCCTTCGAAAGGCAGTCATGAGGTCGGGGACCTTCACGCTCTTCCTGACGTCGAAGGGATTCAGGGCAGGATTGACGCTGGATGGCTGCAAAGAGAAAGTCTGAAACGAGAGCAGTATTTGGGGGTAGTGTAGACCAAAGTGGGTTTTTTTTTTTTGGTCGTACACGTGCAAATTACTTGATATATGCGCCTACATGGACACGGAGGGAAAGCAGAGCAGGATCGTTTGAAGGACTTCTTCCTCAACGATGCTTCTTGTTGCTGATCACTGTAGCGCAGGCTTGGTTATTCTTGCTTGCGGAAGCCTACCTTCTTTTCAGTCTCTTGGGGACAATATTAAATTTTAATTGACAATACGGATTTCTAACTCAGCTAATCCTAACAGTGCCCTTAAGACAAACCAACGCGGCAGCGGTAGGGAGAAATAACTCCCTTAGTGGAAGCTGGAAGGTGTTTTTTCCTCTCCTGTCAGAGAAATCAAAATCTTCCCCCAAATCTGTTCCGAGAGGCGCCGTCTACGCACGGGGCCGAGAGCTGGGACCCATAACCGCTAATCCCGGCGCTGACAGACGCCCTTGGTGGCAATTCTCCCCAACCTCCCTTTCGACACCTGTAAAATGGAGATAATGAGAACGTCGTCCTCCCTTCCCCGGGTTTCGACGCCTTAGCTAGCGCTCGCCGAGCTGGCGGGGGCCGGTCCCGCAGGCATCCCTGTGGCCGACCAGCTCGCCCTGGTCTAGGCGCTGGTATTTTGCTGCCATTTGCTTGGCATAAATATCCCACAACAACGCAGTGCACGTAGCAGTCAGCCTTTGTTTCCTTGAAACGATTTCAAGCACCAAATAACGTCTCTTTTCCTGGAGCTGCAGGCAAACCATTTGGCCTCCTGGCAAACAGCTTTCCTAGTCCTCGTGAGCCCGCTGCCGATTGCCGGGTGGGCTCACGTTGTGGTTTTTGCCCCTTCCTCTCAAATTGTTTCTTTCTAGGGGTGAGGGGGCGGGGGGGGGGGAGGCTCTGGGGTTATTTTATTTCCTTTTTTGAGCCCCAGAGCTGGCGGAAAACAGCTACCTCTGAACAAGCACGGCTGGTGTGGAGCGATGGCCGTGGTGGGGATGTTTCCTGGCTGCACGGGCGCCCGTTTCGTTTAAGATTGGCGTCGGAAAGAAAGTGGCACTTTTAGAGGCTTTTTCATAAAGCACCCGGCAGACCCCGGCGTGAAATGGCAAGCGATCTGGGAAACACCTCAACGGCACTTGAAAGTGCATTGTTTCGCCCTTGGAAAGATCTTTAAAAAAACCTCTTCTGTATGGACGAACTGTCAAGGAGCGAGCAGGAGAGACAGTATTTCTGATTTTCAGGTGGCCCACGGTGCCACGGGGAAAGCGTCCAGCAGCGGCCACCTCCTCCCCGCTCGGAACCACCCTAATCATAACAAAAGCCGCTCGTCTTGCCGCATCGATAAAGTATTTTTCCTTTTTTCTCGTCTTCCCTGAGAGAGCCGTGTACGAAATCGTGGCGGGGAGGCAGCGAGGGCGCAGGCCACAGCGAGGGCTGGAATTTAAGAGCAGTGAATCCTCCAGCCGCCTCCTGTCCTGTCCGGCCAGCTTGGAGAAATCACGTTGCCTCTCTCCCTCTTTCAGCTCTCCTGTTTTTTAGGTCAGGTTTGTTCTCACCGTTTGTACCACAGGTAGAACCAACGGGGCTCCCAATTCACTGTGGTAGTACTAGTAGCAGTTGTAGTAAAAATAGTAATTATAATTATATTAAGAGACTGGGCTGTAGCCAAAACAAAATCCCTTTTCACACATTTCTATTTAGATGTAATCCATAAAACTGCATTTTTATGTCAACACATTGGCAACGCAATAACCCTGTAGTGGAGGCTGGAATAGGCATAGGCATAGCTATATGCATATTTATTTTATATCAGCTCATTTCTACATGAGCGTGTGTGTAATTACATGGCACATAAGAAATTATTCTCCTGTGTTCACTGGGATATACGTACATAGCAGCGTGCCATTTGCACGGCAAATGTTAAATGACTTCAGGTTGTTATCCTGGGTGGTGCACAGGTAGCCTAACCTTTTCTGATCAGCCCCAAACTGGTCTAACTCTTTTATGGCACCAGAGGGGATCACCAGGCTTGTAACTTGACGGAGGCAAGGAATTGGCCCTTGCCACTTGTAGCTTCAAAAGAAAAAAAAAAAATTAGACTAATTGCACGAGGTGCTACCACTTTCCTCCTCTGATCTGGCATCTCCTGTAGCAGCAGATTGCCTCTCTGGCTCGTCCAACCCTGGAGTCAGGCGGTTGTCAAGAACTGACTTTTTCCCCTCTGGTATTTTGGCTTTAGGTCTCCGGGTTGGAGGCCACGGTTTTCAGCACCTGCTAATAATTTTTTAACAGATGCTAGAAAGGAAAATTTCCAAATACAGCAGATACAATCTGCTGTAGCCTGGGTCAAGCACGGACCAGAGGGTTCGTTTGCCCTAGAGATTGGGGGGCTAATGATGTCCACCCTTTTAGCGAACGTGTCGTCTTCCTTGAAGACGATGGTCAACGCGGCGCCTTGGCTGCAGAGGGGAGGCATGCTGTGTGCGAGCTCTCCTCTTTCTGCTGTGACAGCCACTGGCTCCTCCACCAGTACGGGTGGGAGAATCCGCACTGCCAACAACTATCATTAGCATTTTTTCAAACAAACTTTTATTTAAAATCCAAAGGAAACATTGAACCGATTCAATGTATGCAGGTTCAAGTTGCAGTACCGCCACGGGAAGAAGTCAGAAGCTCTGTTCCTCGCAGAGACCGAGTCTAAAACAAAGCTTGACATAAAACCCCACTTCAGTATTTCTGGCAGCTCTCTGTCCCACGACTTCCACCACCCTTTGCTACCCAAGTCCCCTGCCCCCTTCCCTCTGTTTTTCTTGTGATAGCGTGTGTATTTTAATGCACTATAACTATTTGTTCTCATAGCCTTCCCTGGTCAGCAGGAAGTAATGGGACCTCCGAACGGCTCTGGAGAGGCAAGGGAAATAAATAAAAGACAAGGAAATTGAACCAGTAACAACCAACATACCATCCCGGGCAGGTTTCCATTAGGCTCGGGAGGCAAATGACAAAAGGCACGGAAGGCTGGAGATGAGACGAAAAGTCTCGTAAGGTTTTGTCACTCTCTCGTGGCACTGGCTAGATATAAATATGCCTTTTTGTCTTTCTCCCGGGTCCTAAGCTGACACAGGGCTCAAGCGAGGAGAAATGTAGAAGGACGAGCGTTTGCTGAGTGCATGTTACAGCTGGGGCTTCTTCCACTGCCTTTTCCCAGTATGTACGTATATAGCTACATACACATGCCGCATACATCTATAAGGTCAGCCAGGTCTCTGTGCTGGTGACTGGTAAGGGGGAGCTGCGTTGCCTTCCTCCAAGGAGTCCTCGCTCATCCTCACCCCAGCCCACGGGTGACGGGTGCACATGCTTTTTCCCTGTCGTGCATTCAGAAGTTACCTTTAAGCTGTCTTTCACAAATCAACTACTTCCAAACGTACCCATCATAGGGTCAGCGCCTGAAGGTGAAATCAGAGAGTCCAGGTGAATGTTATCCACCCCCCCCCCTTTTTTTTTTTTTTTCTGCTTGCAATACTCCTTTTCAAGTTTGGAAATTAGAGTTATTTTCCTGCCAATGTTTTCTGCTTCCATGTGGCAAATGTTTCTCTTTCCAGTGGAGCAGGAGCCAACATGGCTGCCTCAAGCGTGCACCAGTTTTGTGTATCCTGCCGACTCTTTCCTAGACGAAGTGAACAGTCCTGAGATCTGTCCTGCCTCCCCCTAATCCACGTGTGTGTCACCCCTCCGTTTTAGTACATCATGCACGATCCTGAGGCAAGGTACTGGCTTTTTCCCCCCCCCATAAATACAATTTTGAGGACTTTGCTCATTTTATCTTAACTATGAAACCATTCCCAACTTTCCCCTGTGACCTTTTCAAGCCTGGATATGCTAAAAAATGTGACGTAACATCCAAACCACAGACCTCCACGTCATCGTGTCTGAGTGACTACTCATCTTATTTGCTCAGGTCACAGACAAACGGACAGTTTGTCCTAGTGGTTAGTTTTGCACACTTTTTTGTAAGGACTCTGGTCCTCCCTGGGTACGGATGACCTGGTGCAGGGTCTGAGAGGGCGCGATGAGCTCTGGGGTGTCTCGCTGTCCTTCGCGGACGGAGGAGGTGAGTGGGCTGTGGAAGAGCATTGGAAGTGTCAGGGCGTGCCCGTGTCCTTTTCAATAGGCACCCAGCACACGCACCCTTGGAGACAGGATTGCTGGCCGTTATCCATCCCGGACTACGATGGTTGTTTTTAAATAAGAAAAGCGCGAAACATAACGGAAAAGAGATTCAAGGCAGGCAACAGTTTTTTCGTCAGCGTATCTTAAATACCCCTGTCAGTTGTGCTTGTTACATTCGCGTTCCTTCATATACGTACATGTATAAAACCGAGTATAATAGTTGTATCCGCTTCTTAATATATAGGGCTATGCAATACTTCTGGATAAAATCCACGGTTGTGGGTGAATCTTATCTTGAAACACACGTATTCTGTCCCTTTGCCATGGAGAAGTCCCAATCCATGGGAACTTGGGTAAGGAACTGGAGATGAATTTATGTTTTCTGTCAGATTTGTGCGTGCATCTTTTAAGGGGCCTGCTTACGGAGTCAGTAGCGCTAGGTCTAAGGAAGTGTGTCAGATCGTTTTTCTCTCCCTTTCACTTTGTTTTCGTATTTTGCACTCTAGAGAAGAACAAGTCTAATATTGTCCATGCACTGTTCCTTTTTCACATAGTACGAGCATTGCAGCCTCTGCTGAATAGTCTTTAGCTATTTCTAAGGATGTAGAAAACCCCCCCTCTTTGTCTCACATGAATACATCTTGGAAAACTAGACCTCAAACATGGTTTGGGTTTTTCAAGCATTGAATCGGGTAGTCATGGGTGGATTTTTGCATGCTATGTTGAAATAGATGTAAAATGATAAAGGATTTCAGCTTGTAGCATAGGTTAAGTGCCAGCATCCAAAACTGGTATTTCAGGGGATGTTTTAAGTTTTGCTTCAGTCTTCGTGATAGCGTTGTTTACTGTGTTGTCAACAGACTTTTGCTCCTGCTATACTTCTGCCCTTACGATACATGTATTGATGACTGCTTAACTCTTGCCAGAACGCGTCTCCCATATTGTGAATAAATTGCAGCTTGAAGTCGCCACTTTTTGCTCCCATTAAGTAATGACTGTTTTATTTATACCAGTGTTGCTATGGTTCTGCCATGGTGGACTTTGAGTACGATTGTGTTACTCTCAGCAAGTACAAGAAAAAATGATGGTGTCTTGTCCTCTGATCTGCCACCTATAAATCAAACAATATAGCTAGTCAGATAATTGCCAAAGACATATGCCAGTTGGGACAAGCCCAAAATGACGTTGAAAAACAGCCGACAAACCCACGGTCGGGCATACAATCCAGGGCAGAACGCGCCCCAGCAACTCTATTCAAAGAAATCCAATATTGCCTCCAAAAGCGGCTGCTGCTTCGCATCCGCCCTCTTCTTTTGGGGCAACGCTTCTTTTCCTATCACTGTATTAGACACCGCAACCTAGCGCTGGTCCCGAGAACCGCAGAGGGCCGCGCCGTGGCCAAGCGGAGTCTCGGATCGGCGTCACGGCAGCTTTCCGACGCGCTGGCGGGGCAGGGACGGAGGCGAGTTTGGAGACGGGCGGCCAGTGGGTGTAGGACGAGGGCAAAGGCTGGGACCGGTAGCGATGATCCGGGAGCTTTTGTTTTCGCAGCAACTTGCAGGGAAAGGAGGAGGCAGTGTAGGGAACGAAGGAAGGGCAAAGACCAGGCAGCTTGGATGTCTTTTCTAGAACTCTGGGAACTAGCCGGAGCCAAGCAGCTCGGAAAAGTCCACCAAGAGGCAAGGGACAGGAATCAGTGCAAGCCATCCTACACCGACTTTGAGCTCTGGCAGAAGCCAGGTGGTCATTTCTGCAGTCTTTAACCAAGCCAGACTCTCTGTGGACCAGCGAGACTTTGGTCTCCGTAGGGACTGCAGATTTTGGGCTCTGACATACCCTGCGGTGGCTGGTTTCTGCAGAAAACTGCTGCTGCGAGGCCATCGCTCGGGGCTTCACCAGGAGGGAGCGAACACGGGGGGAAGGGATGTTTCCAAACGAGAAATAGATTTTTTTTTTTTTTTTTTTTTTTTAAAATGAGCGATTTGTTGGCTTCAGGCAAATGGCAGAAGGTTTTACTGAAAAGGGTTCTTTATGGGATTGTGGTTTTGCTTGGGGTAGCTGAGAGAAGTCTGTAAACCCCAGGAGCTCGAGGTTTGACAGGCTTGACAGGCCTTCCTGCTACTTATGAACAGGAGGCTGGAGCGAGCGTTCCCGAGATCACCTCCCTGTTTTCCGTCAAAGCATGCTGGCAAGCCAGAGGAAGAGAGAAGCTGTTTGCTTTCCCCGTTTTATGTTCTTATTTACAGACAATCTTAGAAATCTGCACTTCTGGATCTTTTAAACTTCGTATTTTCTGGGCTCCCCTCAATCTGAAATTCCTGTCAACCTTTCTAGGTTTTGGATTAGACCCTCCCACAGAGCCTTGAGCACCTTGGAAGCGTTACAGCAATAATCATTAGCGACAACAGGAATATTACACCAAAGACTGGTGTACATCCACCTCTAAAGAGCGCGCCAGCTCTAAAGAGCTCTTGCCTGGACCACAGCACGACTGTCATCCCTTCTTGTGTCCGCTACCACGCTTCATGTGCTGCCCTGGCCCAAAGTGAAAGACAAGACGAGAAAATAATGAAAAGGAAAATGAAAATGAAGACTGTAGAGCTGCATCTGCGTCATGTGAAATGACAGTAAGGGCTGCAGCTCCTGGAGCCTCTTTACCCTCCCTGGGCCAACCTACGCCTACACACCACCCCTGATCTTACCCAGTAAGGGGAGTGAGTGCTTCTAATTAACACCACGTACTTCCCGACTTTGCAAAGAGAAGGGCTTGGATTTCTGCTGTAACAGCAGTGGCTGCTGCAATACTTAAAACCACGGCTGGTCAGAGAGCTGCTGTAGTGCCTGAGCCGGGGGTCACTGCCCCGGGCATGTGGCAAAGGGAAAGCCTGGAAAGAATCAGTAATTCATGAAAAATGTACGCATAAGGAGGAATTTCCTATTTCTTTGAATGGCGGTAATTTAATTTAAAAGGAAATCCAGTGACAACTTCCTAGGAAATCAATGCCTTTTTTGTAAATCGCTGTTTGTGGTGAAAAGGTGCTTAGCTGAAAATCAGCTGAATTCTTCTTACTCTGGTTTCTAATCTTGCCTTAGTTCCTAACCCAGCCTAAAGCTTGGGAAACTGAAATCAGCTCTGACAACACATACAGGCTGCTTAGGGCAGAACGAACCCAAGAGATTAAGTTAAACTTGCCCGCTGAAGCAAGCTTCTGAGCTTTATCAACCATGCAAGCTGGAGAAAACTCCGGAGCCGACATGTGATCCTGCTAATATCCGAGCCCACTAAATCTTCCAGCCGCAAGGAGCTCCCCAGACCTGGGGAAGGCTCCTGCCTCCTGAAGAGAAGGAGCAGCTTGGTTCCAGGGGCCAGCCTTGTAATTCCTTAGCCTTGCCCCTGGCAGCACCTGACCGGCTCATGGGCAAGCCACTTTATTCAGCATCGGCTTAAAAAATAGAAAGGACAATCCCATAGGCAAAGCACCAGAGAAGGCTGGTTGGACTGAAGAGAGAAAAGTAAGCCCTTCAATGTAAACCCTCTAGCTCTCTTCTACTTTCCTCTTTTTTTTTTTTTTTTTTTTAAGTCCTATCGAGGTCTTTTAATGCAAATTATGTATTTCAGCCATTTCATTCTCATATAAAGCCAGTTCCTGGTTCTCTGCGCTTACCTCAGTGGACTATGTCCTGCCATTCTCAAGCATTTTTATGGAACTAGTATTTCTTCCCCCTTTCTGGCTAGAGAGTCGTGAAACTTTGGGGCTTCTTCCATGCCACCTGGCCACTTCGCTGGTTTCTTTGTGCAAGTCGGTAATGGAGCCTCATCCTTCGTGTAGCACTATTCAATTAACGACTACAAGACCCGAATGACTACCCTAGGACTGGGCAAACATGGTAAGAGGTGACCTGTGTCCCAGAATGCAGCATCTAAACAGACAAGACGGAGGAAATACTACTGTTCCAGCTGCGTAAAGAGGAGCTGAGGTACACCGAAATTTCAGAGACATTTCCACCTAGCAAGCGTACGCTAGAAGCAAAAATTCAGTTTGATCCCACCTAGCGCTTTGCCACCTTGTGTCTCTCTCTGACTAGCTTGTCTCTCTGTGGGATCAAATGTTACCTCCCACGCCTCCTCCTTGTAGGTGCAGATCAGCCAGGGGGGGGCTAGAGGAGTTTCCACCACAATTCCCAGATTTCTCACCCCGCGCGCGGACCCAGTCACGCACGCGCTCCGAGGCGCAGCGAGCTGCCAAGCTCCTCCCGTCGGCGTGACCATCTGCATCACATCCTACAACTGAAACCCAGAGCATCCTTCAGATACCTCAGTCACTCAACAGTTGGTTACAACCATACGAAACCCTTCGGGAGCTGTGGGAATTTCCCTATAGCTCCCGGTTTGGGATTTGGGGTGCACCTCCGCCGGTAGCCCTTCCTCCCCGAGCATCCCTGCGCCGGCGAGTGCCCTTTGCTGGAGTAAGGGACGCCCAACGCAGCCCTTTCGATTTGAACTCAGCTCCCACTCCACAAGTCATTTTTATTTTACTGGCATCCCGGCGAAGCCGCAGCTCGGTAACTGACGTTAAGAGGAACTTTTAACACCTCAACAGCAAATGGAGGAGAGTGTTTCCCATTAGCGGCTGAGGAAGTCGTGCTCCTGTAACTTCAGCCTTGAAAGCTAATGAAGCTCAGATTGTGGCCGTGGCCTTTGATGTAGAGACGCCCGAGGTCAGTGTAGCTTTCAGAGGTGCCAGTGCTATGCTATGTCACCGTGTTCGTCTGGGCGAGGGCCCAATAATTCTAATCCTGTAATCATGTTTCTGTAAGCAACAGCATTTATTGTGCAGATAGCGGGGGATAGCTGCAGCGGTAATTAAATCAGGGATACGCTATAGAGGAGAAGCTAATCCAACCCTGTAATATCATTTAGGATGAGGGGTAATGGCTTTAAACTGAAAGAGGGTAGGTTTAGATTAGGTATAAGGAAGAAGTTCCTCATGGTGAGGGTGGTGAGGAACTGGTTGCCCAGGGAGGTTGTGGCTGCCCCATCCCTGGCAGTGTTCAAGGCCAGGTTGGATGGGGCTTGGAGCAACCTG
>JAVJGG010000008.1:4267414-4284071 GCA_035590195.1 Aviceda cuculoides
TGTTTAAAATCGCTGCTCGGAGAGGGAGGGGAAAGGCACTACGGGAGCAGCTGGGAGGAAGGAGCCACCGTGACTCCATACGTGAAATGGCCACGGAGGCGGTGAAAAATGAAACTAAAAAACAACTGTTTTCTATTTACAAATTTAAATAAACAGAACAGCCTTCCCCGCGGTGTTTGTCTAAGTGCAGCAGCATTGCTGCTGTGTAGGTCATGAAAAGGTTGGTGCATAGTTTAAAACTTCCCATTCTGTTAATTTCTTAAAGAACAGTCGTTCATAGTCTGAGCACAAAAGCTCATGATTTAATGAGGAACAGAAACAAAATCTCTGATTGTTGGTGTTTCAAACTTCATTGGAGTCCTCTGGCAACCACAAGTTGATCCTCTGCAGCTTCAATACCCTTTAGCCCTCCATATAAGAGTACATGCTGAATAGAGGACAATGCCTGGTTGTTATGTTTATTTACCCTTACTACAAGCTGGGTTAACCTCTTCAAAACAGCTTTACTAAGCCCGTTAACCACACGGCCCACATGACCTGTAGCCGTATCCCTAATGTGATGTAAATCTGACTCGAGACCATATGCACAAGTTCTGCCGCATTGTGTCTCCGAAAACTACAAGTTTATTGCCGTCCAACCCTTCCCGGGCTGGACGTTTCCAGGAGGAAACGCTCTGAATAGCGACCGCTTGAAAAAAAAAGAAAAAGAAAGTCAAGAGTCCCGTCTTGTCGGAGCAATATTTTTAATGGCTGCTGCACGTTTACGGGGTGGGGGGGGAGGACGCGAAGCCCGCACAAAGTCATGATTTTCGTCGCAATTATTTCAACCGGTGCGTAATTATTCGAGGCTTTGTCCATTCTGACGGGAGTTTTGCACCGGAGCGGGAAGAAGCGTAGATACAAATAGAAGCGATTGACTCGGTTTTCATCTGCTCTTTTAAGAGAGCTCACAGCTTACGTTTTGCCTTTTTCCTTCGGTGAAGTCACGATCCCGCATTCGTCGTAATTATCGTGATGTCACGCAGCCGGTGATGTAACTTCGTCGCAGGCTACGAGCGGTGCGTGGGCCGTGCAGGAGGGAACAGTGGTTTGAGTCGGGAATAGTTTTAGTAATTAGCAATTCTGGCAAGCAAACTATGAGAGACGGAGAAAATGGAAATGAATTTCTACTTAAGCTTGACGTCTTTAATTTTTTTTCCCCCCAAGTATTATAGTCATCTTTTAAAACAGCTACTGGGGCCCCATGGCGAGAGCTTCATTTACCAGCTCATTTTTTCTTGATGGCTGTGGCAAGCGTAACAATGTTCTGTGCCTGCTTCAGTAATGGCATGTCGATCATGCTCCCGTGGAAAGTAAACGCTCCCTGGAAAAGAGAGAATACAAACTTCCTGAGAGGACCTCTGGAAATCGCAGTCGGCTTGTCTTTTTCTTTAAAAAGACATCCACTCGCCAAGAAACACCAGCTGCCACGGGAACCCCGAAGCAGTCGTAGGAGACAAAACCAAGCGAGACGGGGCAAACGCATTTAAAGAAATGCGGCGGGCGCCGAGGGCTCCGAAGAGGGGGCAAAAAAGAGAGAGAAAAGAGAAGCCCAGCGTGCAGCCTGCCCGTTTCAGCCTCTCTAGCTGGCAAAACTCGAGGGCCGAGAGCAGCGAGGCCGTGCGTGCCGGACACCGTGCCGGGGGGGGGGGGATTGGGGGGGGGCAGCTCTGCTCCCCGCGTCCGGCATCACCCTCCGGCACCGGGGCTGTGCCGCAGGGCCGGGGCGAAACCGTCTGCGGACGGAGGGCAAAGCCAGGAGCGTTATCTTTCTCAGGGAAAAGCAATAGGCATTTTGGGGGGGGGTGTCAGGGAAGTTTTCCTGACTTGGGGGTGTGTTGAGGTTGGGCTGCTGCACCTCTCCATCGGGTCTGCGGTGCTAACGATGGGCTGGGCCTCTGCTGAGGGCCAGGGGCTGGGATGGAAGCTGGAAAAACAAGTGGCTGGTGAGCGAATATTGCCCAGATTTGCTCGGGAGCCAAGGCGAAGCCCACCTGAGCTCTGCGTATAGGGAATTTCCCCGAGCGGACGCGGAACTAGGCAGTGTGCCTCAGCGGTGGCCATCGGGGAGCCAGGGCGGGTTTCAGAAGTCACGCTGTATTTCCAGGGATTTTGTCCTGGTACCGTGGTGACAAGTTTAAAATAGCTAACTATGAATCGTAGTTAACTCTTCAACGGAAAACACGTGTTTTTCACAAAATCACCAAAAAAAAAAAAAAAAAAAGATCCGATTCGTACTTCTGACAGTACTTCAACACATTCTTGGAAAAACCAAACACAAAGACGCCATCCCTTCCCTGAAGAACTCAGAATTGAAGGCCCGGCCCCAGCGTTGCGCAGGGCGTCCCCGTGAAGCGCTGTGCACCCGTTTAACGTCCCGCCGCGACCGACGGGGGGTCACGGGCTGGCCCGCGGTTTGGCCAAGGACTGGGGAAGAACGAGAGCGGCGTGTGTGTCTCTGCACGCCTGGCGAGGGAAACGCAGAGGAGAACAAGCCGTTTATTGTCTTCTGGTTTTCATGTAAGGCTTGATGATCATTAAATAAGAGGACTTTAGTAAGTAAAGTGAAAATATAACCCGCTTACAAAAATGTTTAGGAAATGTGTTGCTCCAGTGACAGATCCAGTTTGACTGAGGCAGTGCTAGTTAAATACTAAACCACATTCTAGAATAGTTAAGACAAAATTCCGCCTTAAACAGTCGTCTAATACAAATCAATATTGTTGCGTGGAAGAACAGGCTGTATAAAGCCAGTAAATACCTAATACTTAAAACTATTACTTTATTCAAGGTAGGATTTCCTACTACCGCTCGCAGTATTTTAGGTGGGTTTGGAGAATAACGGGACTGGCAGATACTCCAGGGCAGGTGCTTCAGATTGAGTTTCTTGTTTACAGAGCAATCAATCAACCCTACGTTACCCCAACAACAACAACATTATTATTTTTACTGTTATTATTATTAATAATAATACACCATTTTTTGTCTTGGCTACAACTCAGCCATTTTCACTTATACTTTTAAACCTTTACAGAAAATGCAGCCTCAAACGGTTCCATTTATTAACTGTCGTGAAAATAAACTGGGAACTAAGTAAACATCTTACGACATAGGACTTCTTCAGAATAATTCAGGTCTACGCAGTGATCTCAAACTGCAAGATACAGTTTTCTCACTGTAAGAAAAACACATTTTCATTGCACCTATTCTTCTATAGGCATTCAGTCAAATAATAGCTAGTGCTTAAAAGAGAAATCTGCACGTGGGATGAGAGTGACAAGCAGAGCTATGTCAAGGTCTGGAATCATCCTTTCTAGTTGTGTGAAACGGCCGACTTAGGAGCACGGTTATCCTAAGCACCTGCAATAGTTTGCAGAAAGAGATGGGCATCTAGGAATGGCAATTCCTGGTGATCCGAATCGTGATCCGGAGGGTCTTAGCCCTTCCACTGACTGTACAGAGGATGCTCCGGAGGCAGGTACCTCTGCCGCTGCCTAAGTTGGAGCACGATGAATCTGGGCCAGGACGTCTGTTTTAGAAAGCAGGAGGTAATTAAACAGCATGCCTGGCCTCTCTTCATTAAAAGAACGTGTTTAGAAAGGAAACCAGGATAATGGCGTGTGTGTGGACACATGAACGCTGAACCGCCTGAGATCTGCCGTACGTTCTCTTCTTGTCGGTGTGCAGCTGTGGTTTTAGTCGCTAGGAATTTGAATTCTTGAAGGAAAAAAATGCTTTTATTTTCTAACAGCAAAGAGTAACACGAAGAAGTTGGCTTCTCTGCCTGTTCACTCCGAGGCTTATTTTCTCCCTGCTAATTTGCAGCGTTGAGCTAAAGTCCAGAAAAAGAAATGGATTTTAATGCCATGGAATATACTCTATTCACTGCCTCTCTTTCCACCCACAGGTTTCAACAGATAGGAAATACCAGTAATTATAGCTTTGTCCCCATGCTCTCTTTTCCGATTCTGCTAGATGAAATTTGCCTTTAGCGTTCTTTTGATTTTCTCTCGCACGAATATAAAGAAAACAAGACTTTCCAGAAACACCATTTGCTTTGATAGCATTCATCTGGGGATTAATTTAGTCATAGATCTAAATTTTCTTCTCGGCTAATTTTCTCAACGAACTCACGCTCCCAGCCTGTACTGAGACTTCCAGTAGTTCGACCGCGGCACCACAGGTCTGTTCTTAAGGAAGCCCGCAGCGCGACGGGGTTTGCGTCCGCGGCGGTGGGTGCCCGCCGCTCCCGCCCGCCGCGTAGGCGTATAAACCATCCGGCGGGACCCTCTCCAGAAACCTGCCCAAGGACCCCGCCGTCGGGCCAGCCCGAGGTGTCAGGCCTGCCCTGGCAAGAGCCGGGAGGCAGACGCGGGTGACGACGCACGGGCGGGAGTCACTCGGGTGGGAGGAGAAGCGGGAGATGACGACGACGACGACGGATGGAGGCAGCAGGCTCTGGGGTGGCCCTGTGGGCCGAAGCCCCCCCGCTTTAAGGGTTGCAGCGCACAACTCTGCCGTCCTCAGCCGGTGCCCTCCGTCCTGCGCTGAGGGAGAAGGGTGCGAAGAAGAGGGTGACCTCGGCACCCCCCCGCCCCAGCCCTGCGCGGGAGGGTACGGGAGGCACAACACAGCGGGGGGGGGCGGGTTTTGCATTTGCCCACCCTTTGGGTTCCCTCAGCCTGATCCCTGTACGCCTCTGCCGGGGCAGAGCATCGTCAACGAAGGAGGTGGACAGGCGGCATTTCCCCGTTGGGCCACCGTGCGGACTAGCTAAGGGTCCTTCCCAGTTGACCGTCAAGCAAGGAAAGGCCCAAAGGTCTTTCCTCCTGGGTAGCTCTGTGAGAGCAGAGCACCAAGGCGCTGGCAGACCCGTCCAGCCCCTCTTCTCTCCGCCCGGTCCTCGCAGCTGCCCGCAGAGCCCACCCAGTCGTCACGTCCCCGTCTCTGTCTCTTGTATCAGACCACCGTCTCCGGGCTCGACGACCCAGGACCGGTACCGCGCAATTGGCTGCATCCCCCAGCAACCGCGCAGTATTCGAATGCGATCAATTCACAATGACATGTAATGTTCTGTTAAAACCGTAGTAACATTTTAAGAAACGTCAACAGCTCTTCATGCAAGATGCAGGCCATGCTGAGTGAGGTCTTAACAGCTCTACTTTGAATTTCAATCTGGCCTAAAGTGCTTTGGGAATGGAACAGAGAAGGCTTTTGGCAAATACAGAAAACAGCTGGAAGGGAATCAAAATTATAGAAAGCTGATAGGGTGGTGGTTTTTGTTGTTGTTGTTGTTTTTCAGAAGGGAACAGCAAAAAATGATAGTCTTGGAAAAAAGAGAATTGAGTGTGGTCAGCCCCAAGGGATACAAAGATCCAGCCTACAGACAGGAGAAGCGATAAGGCAGAGTTGAGAGAGAACAGTCACTTTCACAGGTCAGGAGCTGAAAACACAGGCTCATGAAAAAGGGGGGGCAAATCAAGTTGTGCAGTAGGAATAATTAATGCAGCAAATTTCCAGGTGGCTGTGGGGAGACCAAAGAGATGCAGAACCAAACTTTGTAACCCACCGGTTTGGCAGAGCTTACGCTTGTACCTTAGGAACTGCCTTTTGGATAAATGCAGCCACTACCAAAACCAACTCAGATCTAGCCAAGTTCAGCATGTAATTGAGGGCTCGTTTTTGACAACGTAGAAGACAACTCTGGCCGTGTGCTGCCACGGATCTTGGACATGGCTCTTGTCATATCTATATGTCATCCTAAAAGATTTCCTTTACCTATAAGAAATGACACGTATCAAGTTGCAGAAAGAGTCTCAGCATTGGCCTGTTATTTGCCGTGGCCAAAAGATGAACACGGTAATGCAGTGTTTCCTGGAACAGGAGGACCTCCTCTTTTTGTGTGTCTGCGCGTGCCACTATCCAGGAACACTTGCTCTGTGAAACTTTTGGGAGTAGTTAGGAGCTTGGTAAATCTATACGACCATCTCATAAACAGAGTATATTTTTTTTTTATGGCAAGAAGCATTTTACCTTTCTAGAAGGTAAATGGATGGGATTCAGAGTCCATGATTTCGGTGTTGTCTGGGGATCAATATGTTCTGGAGGAACCAGGAAAGGGGAAGAAATGATACAGCCAATTCTCTTGCTAGTGTTTATCATTGCGTTGATTTCACAACAGGGGATGGACAGGAGGATCACAAGTGAGGTACCCTTCATGTTTTTCCACAAGATCAGGAAAATTAAAGTTTCATACGTCTTCATCTGTCCTGAAAGCTTTTTATATAATATGCAACGTTACGTGGGGTTTTACTCCCACCATCTTTTGTTTCCTTATGTACCACTGGGTTACCAAGAGAGACAAGCTGGCTAAAACTATCATGATACAGAACATTTAAGGCACCTCATAGTCATGTGACACAGTTCTCTCTGAGCTGTGGATTGAAGTACATAAGTTAATTAAAGTAAAATAATAATTGTTCTGGGACATGTGGGACAGTGATCAGATGGGCTAGTCCCCTTCGGTTGACAAGATGGAAGAATTAGATGTACTTCTGCACCTGGGACTGCTTGTGGCTTTTTCCTCCATCTGTGGTTGTCTGTGCCTCCATCCACCTCCATCCCAGCGACTGCGATGAACTCACTAGGAGGGTTACTGCAGACCCTCAGTTCTTTCACCACTGCAATCTAGTAATCACCTGCACTGGTACTAAACGTGAGGACTGGCTTTCCTAAGGCACAGCAAGTATATGCATTTTGAAGCACCGAGTAAGCCCTGTAAGTTCTAAAAAGTCCACCAGCTTCGTGTCTGATGGCAGATGAGACTCCAGACATGAGCAAAGGTTGTGAGGACTCTGCGCTCTGTTTTGGGAACCACTGCTGCTCTTATTAATTACCTCGATCACTGACAAGCCTTTGCTAATCAACCTTTGATTTGATGCCCTGTTCTACCAGGTCTCATCATACATGTAGCCAAGAACTTTAACTCCCACGTGACAGTGGCCAGGACTTTTCTTAAAGATATTTATAAAGATTACATTAAGCCTGTGGCTTGTCTACAGTAGAAAGAAAAATAAAAGTCTTGCATCAGATGAAAGAATATAGCCAATAGTGCTATATTCATTTGTTGTGTGTGTCAACGTATGGGCTGTCCTGCGCCACTATGTAGAGACAGCCAACTTTTTCAAAAGCGGTTTACTTTGGGAATCTAGTCAGGCAATTTAGACGGTAGGCTTGGAGGTGCTAGGGGATCCTGGTGAGTAGATAAGGCTTTGGCACGGGGGAGACCGTGGGTACCCAGGCCAGTGGAAGAACAGGAAAAGCAAGCCAAGGTCATATTCCATGAAATTGCAATACGGACAAGACAGCACCTGCTGCTGAATTTTGAATTAAGTACAGGCCTAAGATAGGAGTTATCCAATGCTTATGGAATTGCCAAAAAAACCACCTCTGCCACTAGTTAGGTGACTGTTGCTCAGAAGACAAGCAAACTCCTGAGTGAGGGGAGGTCCTCTGATGGCACCCTGCTGTCACAGGGTTAGAAACACCGCCTCGTTGATGCAGGTTTGGCTTTCTTCAATTACTTTTCTCAACAGTTTAGCTAGCAACACTTTCCTTTGCGGATCAAATCCCTGCAGTGAGCGTGTGGCAGTCGGGTTATCTCCTTGTCCTACTTGGCTGCCTTCTGAGGGCACGTGCATGGAGGAGCTAGGGCAAACGGGCGTCGGGGGACCAGTGAGCTGGCCACCCTTCTCTCCTCCACCCCCTTCATCGTTAGGAGATGTGGTGAATCAAACAGAGCTCCCGTACTGCCCTGCTAACACGGGCCAAAGGCTGTGTGTGAATACAGCCATTGTCTAAATAAGTAATTATGTACGTCCCCTTCCAAGCCCTGCGACCAGTATCGGCACTGGCGGGCAGATGCCAGGCTAAATGGAAACGAGCAGAACGGGCAGTGCCAGCTGGCCAGTGCAAACTTTGCGTACCTCCCACAAGGGGAAATGGAGAACCCGTACAGACAAGCATCCTCAAGTCCACAGATGCAAGAAATCTTTGATCCCCAGTTAGCCGAGAAACACTAATTCTTTCCATGCTAATCCAGTGGCTTGCCCACCTCTAAAACCCGAAGGTCTAGTTATGACTTTTTGGAGACCACAAAACCACATGGAATAAACGCACTAAAATCTGCTTGGGTCCGAGAACATTATCTCTAATCCTGCGCAATATTAACAAGGAAATAAGAGTGTTGCATTCTGGAAGAAGGGCAGATTTGCTCCTCTCAGGAGGGAGGGAAGCAGGTGGATGGCAAAGGGTCCCCCTAAAAGCGTGGCATTCAGGAAGATAATTCCCCTGGGATTAAATGAAAACACACACTGTTTAAGTGACCCCCTGCAGAGGAAATTTGGAAATCTTTGCTTTGGGGCTTAAAAAGAATGCTTGGATTTGCTTACAGGTAATGAACAAAAGAGAAGAGAGTCCTGGTCGCAGCAAATGGCATTGGGTCTGTGCCTGGGGGAGGAGTGATTATCCTGACTACAAAGGAATGACTTTCCCTTGAAACAGAAGGTTGAATCCATATTTTTGGGGAAGTCGAGAGTAGGAAATAAGCTAACAGCTGTGATGGTGCCGAATGCAGGTTTAATTAATTTTTTTTTTTCTCCCGCAAGTTGTAGCCAAAGAGCCATCATAAAGAGCTGGGTCACGATTCCACCTTTCAGCGATGAACTTCCGAAGGTTAGCGAGCTGCTAGGAGGCGTTCAGTGATATCTGGGTCAACTGAGCAGGTTTTTCGGGCTATAACAAGATAATAATGTCTCGCACTCCTCTCTGCTCAGGCCTGTCCTGCCTCCGGATCAGGGTGACACACAGCTCTTGGCCCCCTTTTAGCATCTTTGCAGTAGGTAGGAAATGCCCAAATAACTAGTGTAGTCACATATGACAAACTGAAGACTCCATGGCCAGCAAGGTATACAAACAGAGCTTTTTGGGTTACGTATTTCTGCATCCTCTCCTTTGAAGCCTTCGACATTCGCCCCTTTTCTGTAGCAACATTATGGGAGAAAAGACACTTACACACAAAATCTTTGGGGAAAACAAATGATCCCTGAAAAGGTTTGTCACAAATGTCTTTTTTTGCAAGAGGAGATGCTCAGTGGGTCTCTGCGATCTGTTGAAGGAAGGGACGGAGGGGGAGGGAATTTTGCAAAGTATCAGCACCAGCAAGTTTTTGTAGCCATTTTGTCGATATGAAGAAAAGGTTAATTATCACTCCCTTCTTTTGTTTCTCTTCACCACTGTAAACTTCTGCCAGAGCAGCAGCAGTTAGTTGGTTCAGAGGATAAATCAGTTTGTAACGCCAGAAGCAGTCCTGTTTGTACGAGATAGGCTTCTACCCCTCGGAGCAGACGGAAGGACACAGAAGGTCGAGAAAGAAAGAGCACAACAACATGAAACGGAGATTAATTTTTACTTCAAATAACTGCCTACCAGCAGTACAAGAACGCCGACAGAAAAAGCCCTTTCTAAAGCTCAACAGGTAGGAAGGACTCTGTGATCCCTCAAGTCCACAGCGGGGCGGGAAAGGTGAGGAACAGGGACCTACAAGGTCCTTCACTTCTCCTCTGCCTGACTTTCTCATCCCCAGCCCACGGATAAGGGTCTTGCCCCGCTGCGTGAGCCAGACAAGCTGTTTTTTCTCTCTTATAGCCCCCCAAGCTGGGGGAACCAATGGGGACAGCCATTTAGGCTGGGGTGGGCCAGGGCATCCTCCTCGGTCCAGCTCCAGAAATTCCTTCAAGCCACCAAAGCCTCTGCCTCTCACCGAGCAAGCGCCCTGTTTAGGATCCCTGAACGAACGGCGGACGCGAGGGCTTTTATTGCCGTCTTTACGTTTTCTTTCTCACTGTGGTGGTCGCCTTCCTGCGTGCTCCTCTGGAGTAGGAAAGAATAAAATTCAAGAATCGGAAGAAAGTCCTAGAAATCAGGATTTCTGATTCTCCACTGGTTTCCGTCCTCCGTCTCATAATGTATCAGGAACGGAAGAATCCCAGAGAGCACACTTGCTGCTGCCAAGCAAATCTTTATTTTATAGCACAAAAGCAGCTTCCTGGACAAACATCCTATCCAACCCTGCATTTTTTTCCCTTAGAGAGCATCATGGTTATTATATGGAAAAATGAAAAGTAACTAATATTAAGACTTCAGTATCCTCAGATGCCCTTAATTAAGTAATTTAGAATTAACTTGAGGTTTATAGTCACGGAAGCAATTTATTACATATAGACTAGAAAATTTCATCTGGAAGTAAATGACTACAGGATACACAAAAGGCATTTGATATTGAAGGGGAAGGTAGCTATAAAATACAGCGCAGGTGAGAAAAGTAAATACAGTGAGGCTCTGTCACACTCTGTCAGTGAGAATGGAATCACCGTTATTTTTGTAGTCTGTATTTTCTCTAATTTCAGATTCATTTTCTGAATAGGCTTGAACAGCCATTTTCTTACTGCCATTCTCTATTTCAACTGATGGAGCTTTTGCAGACAGCTTCTCCAGGCCCCTGGAAATGCCAGCTAGCACAGAGAGGAGCGAAGAGGCAGCAAGACCGCTGCTACTTAAATTAACTGAAACAATATTTTGGCTGTACAGGCTTCCGAATTCCCTCAGTAAGCCTTAAAAAGAGCCATCTGGTCAGAACATTACATCTCTGGTTGGATCCCGCTTTGGAAATTGAAACGAGGCTCGCGAGCACTCGTTAATGCTTTTTAAAGAGGAATTTGGGAGGTGGGTAGTTGCCTGGGTGGGTTGCTTGGTGCAGAGCAGGTTTGGATTTTTTTTTTTTTTTGGCGTGACAGTGGGCAGGTGTCTGCAGCGACGGCCGTCTCCCCCGGGGAGCACGGCACCTCCCCGAGCCGACAAGGACAGAGGAACGCGGAGGGGTGCTGTGCCGTGCCGTGCCGTGCCATGCCTTGCCATGCCATGCCTTGCCATGCCTTGCCATGCCGTGCCATGCCGTGCCATGCCGTGCCATGCCGTGCCATGCCATGCCTTGCCATGCCGTGCCATGCCTTGCCATGCCATGCCATGCCATGCCGTGCCATGCCGTGCCATGCCATGCCATGCCGTGCCATGCCGTGCCATGCCGTGCCGTGCCATGCCGTGCCATGCCATGCCATGCCGTGCCATGCCATGCCATGCCATGCCGTGCCATGCCGCTCCGTGCCGTGCCGTGTCGTGCCACGCCATGCCCTCTGCAAGGCCCGCATCCCCCGGCATGGCAGCTGACTCCTTCGGGAGCTGCTGCCGGCTGGAAAGGCTACGGAGGGGCACAGCATCCGTCCTTCTGCTCCCGGTTTGCGGAGAAACTTCTCCCTGCGGGAAATGTCAAAGCGCCATCCGAGTCCCTCTCCCCCCGCGTTTTGGACACAGGTTCTTTAATGAGTGGAGGAAAACAGATTAAGAGCCACTGAATGCCTGCTGGGGAGTGGGGGGGGAGCGGGGGGGGAGTTGGCAAGAAAATGTTTTGTATGAGTTTCTGCCCTGCTTAGGAGCTTTTGCAGCCCCGCGTAGTAAAATCTGTCTCCTTCTCTCCCCACCTGGCATAACTCCCTCAGGACTGATTGCGCCGGTGTAGGAACCAGTATAGCACAAGCGATTAGCTAACACGGCCCCTTCTGCTCGATTGTAAAGGTTCGAAATTTGCCCCCAGATGGATCTTTCTCAGTGAAAAGCCTTCAACTGTGACGCAAAACACTTTTCTAAAATCTTTTTCAAATAAAAAAGCCGGGTAGAGAAGCTTTAAGTACTAGTATGAGCTTTCTCGATCTCTAGTCATTCATGAGTTTTCACATAAAAATTTCACTTGGCCGCTTTTTAAAAAGATAAACATAACAGCGGCGCAGCCTTAAATCCCACCAGCGCGCTCCATCTTTGCATAGAGGCGCACCTCAGCCTAAACTTCTTAAGGCCCAACCTCGGAAAAAGGTGGCCATTTATCGCACCGCCCCCCCCCCCCCCCCCCCCCGAATCCCCTACTCGGCAGCGTGAGGAATATACGTTGCCTAATTAACAAAAACGACAGCGAATGCCCCGCGTCCTCCTGGGAGCGAGGGCTGACAGAGGCGCAGCGTCGCCCCGGGATGGGATCCCGCTTAGTTGGTGGCACCTCCAAGCTCCGCCTGGGGTCCGTCCCGGGCGCGGGGAGCGGGGCTGCTTTTGCACCCCCAGCCCCCGGGTATAACGCCCTACGAAATGCCACAAAATCCCCCTGGGTCGACGGGGGTCCCCGCGCCGGAGGGATGCTCCAGCGCGTGCCGGGCGGCCCGGAGGATGCTGCTGCCCCCGGTCCCGCTCTCCCAGCAGCCGCGGGCTGGATTGGGATGGGATGGATCCCTCCTGGCTGGGTCCGTAGACGGAGAGCCTTGGCAGGGGGGGGTTGTGGCACTGCCGGGAGAGGGAGGGCGGCCGGGAGAGACCTCCCCGGGGCGGCGGTGGGAGCTGGATCTGGCCCAAGCACGAGGGCGCATCGTCTCCAAGATACAGTGGCTTGGGGTAGCTTTTCCTAAACAAAGAGCATTATAAGGGAGCCACTGCTGGAAATTTCCATTCCTTTGTTGGGTAGATGCTGTGTAAATAAATGCATTCCTAAGATTTTTCATAATCCTGGAAAGGTCTGTAAAAGAAACTGTATAGTTTGTCAAATCGCTGGAGTTCATATATATTATTCCTCAGCCGCCGGGAACACGATATACAATGGCACAGAATATAATGCAAGAAACATACGCTAAAGGTCTTCTCAGAAGCACTCCGTGCATGTGTATGTGGCGTGTACAGATATTTCTTCGGTCTTGCCCCATGGGAACTAAAATATTCAACCCATATTACAGCTTAGGTTTGTGAATTACTTACCTTGACTCTAAATAATCCTTACCTGACAGGCGACTTCGGCGGCAGCATTTAGCTATTCCCTGGCTTAATGCGTGGGTGCTTTGAAAACATTTATTAACTAGTACATGAGATAAATGTGTAAGCGACCTCTTACTTTACTCTCTTGCTTTTTCTTTCTGTCTGAGTTTTATTTAAAAACCAGAAGATCCCGTTACGATAGTGATTTTGCGCCTGATGTATTTACAAGTCGAATGGCTCAAAACCGCATTTTCAGTGTCTTACTTTCTTGTCATGTGTAAACAGTAACTACATATAGAAAAGATTATATTCCTGTATCTAGTGTACTGGTAATGTAAACGCAGGAATTACTCATATAGTAAAGACTATTGTACCTTCCTTGGTAGAAGTCAGGTATTTTTCTCGAAATAAACTAGTAACTTCTCCCACTAACTCTAACCCCTTGGACTCGGTTAATCTGGATTTACAAGGTCACTTCCCTGTTTAATGTGGTACAAATACTTCAGAAATTTAGAACAGAAACTGTTCTTTAGACTACCAGAACAATATTTATTACCCTTCTTTTTCATTTTTGAACACACTCTGACATTTATCTTACATTTAGACTTTCCCAACAGCTATGCCTGCTCTCTTTAGGATGAATTTTTTAACTTTGAAAATCATATCCCCTAGTCATGCAATCCTACTGGAAAAATAGTGAAATGATAGGGAAATAATACTTTTCTTTTTAAGCACTTCTCAGTTTTAGATCTCAAAGTTCTAGACAAAAGAGTGCACCTAATTACAATATGTCCAAAATATATTACCATTTATTTCCTAGATATTCTCTTTCTCAGTCAGATTAGAAGGCGACGCTCCCCCCCCACTCCCCCCCCCCCAACCTAGAAGCCAAACCAAAACACCCCCTGAGACAAGGCTATCTCCGTAAGGTAAGCCCAGATACTTTTGGCTAGCTGGTTAGCTCTCTAATTTCCTTCTGCTCAGACACTGCCACAGCATCTCCAATTCCGCAGGGCTCATCTGAGATCCTAATTTTTCCTGGCCTCAGTACTCACATTTGGGGGCTGCTATGTCAAAGCCTTTCAGCCTCCAGGATGAAGTAGCCTGGTTCAGCCTTCCCTCAAAGAAAGATCATTACGGCATTTGTAGCTCTCAAACTGGAATAGATTATAAAAGCTTATTACCGTCTTTTAATATAAAATATTGTTGACTAAGGGCATCAAACTTTAAGCCCAATTAATAACAAACTATGATCCCAGAGACTGCAGACCAGTCACTTATCTACCACACAAACAGCCACACAAATCCCTCACATTTATTTTTTCCAGGCTTTCAACTTTGATTAATAACATGGCAAAACCACGCAAGTCTCGACCGTATTAACCACGGCTATATTTTTAGTCTTACTGACATGAACACTTTAATATAATAAAAGGAAAAGGAAAACAGAAGAGGTGTTTCATTAGGACACGAGGATTACTAAAACCGCTGTGTGCAGTATTTGTCAGGGGGTGGTAGGGGAAGAGTTATTACTTACATTTGAGCATGTTGCTAGGACGCAGAGCAAGAGGATCCCTCAGTGAGATATGTTTGTTTTGGAAAAAAAATTAAGTAATCAGACCGTCCAAGCTCTTCTTACTGACACATTTATAACACCAAATTGCAAACTCCGTTAAGAAGTTTGGAGCGCTACATGGAAAACTATTTTTCCCATTTTGGTACGAAGCCCGGCAATACGGCGGTGATATGAGATCTAGAAGTTCACATATTAACCTGCCAGTCCTTTTTTATTGATAGACGGCCACATGCAAAAATATATGAAGCATGCAACCTGGTTGGTTAAAAAAATAGCCCAAACCACAAACCCTCAGCAAATCTGTTCTTGCAGCTGTTTAGAGAAGCTTATAGCCTATTTTAAAAGCATTTATTAAAAATAACCAACAAACCCCCAAATCCAAACAACGCCCCCCGAATGGCTGATATAAGCAAGAAACCAGCATTATGTCAGTAAAAGAACAGCTTCAAAATAAATCCGAGGACTAATGCTTGCCTAATATGGAATTCTTCAATATTAAACATGTTTGGCTTCATGACTGTGACACTGGGACTAGAGTTAAATTCAGTCCAGTCTCCTCATTGACTGTTCATATGACAGGGGTATTCCTTAGATGAGTTTCTGACGCTGAATTCAGATGAATGAATAGTATTATACACATCACAAACATAAACAATATTTGGCTATGTCGTTTGACTTTTTCCTTTCGGCATCTACCCGCCTGCACATTTGCGCCAGCAGGATGTTTATAACGGCGCCTTCTGTGAGGGAGCCAAGCTTCGTAAATCAGAGTAATGGGCAAAACCAGTCGCACATTTTCTATTTCTGAATTGTTCGCATGAAGACACCTACATTTCAAAATCGAGGGAACAGAAGAAAGCGATACAGGCATGCAGCACCCTAATAGTGACTCTGAAATAACTGCTCAGGACAGCACCCAAACGGCGTCGTCACGGGCGTACTGGAAGCGCCCGGGTACCACGGAGGAGATGCGATAGCCTAGCAAAGAGGAGGGCAACGGCAAACACCTTGTCACACTTTTACCAGCAAACACCTTGTCACACTTTTACCAGCAAACACCTTGTCACACTTTTACCCAGCAAATACCTTGTCACACTTTCTCCCTGAGACGAAAGCATCATTTCTGCTTTGACCATTTTAGCATTTCTCACGCACAACATCTGCAGTATCAGAAATGCAGGGGAACGGGGGAGGCACACACCCCAATCTATTTCTACCCCCCAGAAAGTGAAGAAATGTACAGAAAACCCTTATAGGGTGCCGGAGAAAGTGAGATGCTATGCACAGTCTTATATATGAACTTGACCACCGAAGAGATTTGTTTCCCACTTGAATGCCGCACAAGCGCACGCGAACCGACCCCGCTCATCCGCGCTCCCCGTTCGGACATCGGGACTTTGCTTCTTAACTAGCCCGGGCTTGGCTGCAACTAAGATAAACATATTTAGCTGCAACTTTTTTTCTTTCAAAAAGAGGCAAACCGGATTATAGCAAATAACCTTTAAGATAATTAACTGACAATGCCGCAACTAGCATAAAATCTTCCTTCAGGCGACCCCTAATTTAAGTATTACTGGCACAAAGTGGAGACAGATTGTGCATCACCACCGCAATATTTACATAGCAGAAACCCACAGAGCAGGAAACGTGAGACTCAATGATGCACTAAATTAGGAACAATCATATTCTAGCGTTAATTTGCTTTCTCCTCTATCCAAATTTCAGGTCCAGCAATTGGTACAAATGCACATAAACCATCCCCATTTTTAATGATTAAGAACCGCAATCTGCAAGCAGGTTTGCTCAAAAGTAAATTCACTCACTCCTAGGGACGTTTGCAGGATCAAACCCCCAGAAGTGAAACAGGTTTACCAACACCGAGATTTTTTAGAAAAGCAAGACTTTCTAATCGGTTTATTTCTTCCCGTAAATGATGTCTGCACAAACAGTCCGAGTCCTCTGCCAGGCTACCTGCCTTTCCATCGCAAATATTTTCCTGTGACAGTAAGACCGTGATTCTGCGGCATAATGGAGAAGCGGTTTTAATTCACCGATGCTGTAGATATATGCAGGTACTCAAAAGGCTGTGTAATCAAAGAATTAAAGTTAAAACACGGGGGGGGGGGGGGGGGGGATACC
>JAVJGG010000008.1:4295226-4308885 GCA_035590195.1 Aviceda cuculoides
AAAACCCCACAAAGCTTGGGGAGGGGATGAAGTAGCAAGGCCTCAGCAATTCTTTCAATTCCAGTGCACACCCAATAGTGTGTCGGGAAGAATGCACACTGGTCGGGATTTGTGGGAGAATTGTCCCGCCACAAAGGAGGGAGAGTTACGCTTGTTATAGTCCAATAAGCCATGCCAGTCAAACAAGTACCCACACTAGGGACAAAAGGAAAGCAAGAGATTCTCACACAAAAGAAAACAAGTAAGCCCATCTTTTAGTTGTGCATCAGCCTCCAGGTTTTCTGCTGCACATAAATAAAAATGAAGAGGGGGGGGGCGGTGCGTATGTGGGGGGGGGGGAATAAACAGCTTCTGGGAGGCTGAAAAATCACGCGGGAGTGAATTTTGGGAGGATGGGGAAAAGGAGGGCAGCGGTGTTAAGCAGAGCGCGCTCTTTGTGTGCAAAGGTTGGGCAAAGCGAGAGGGAAGCCGAAGGCGGACCGCGAGGCAGAAGTTGTTGGGACTGGGGCGTTTTCCGCAACGGAAATCAACGTGCACGAGAGGGAAGGTGGAAGGGGACGGGGGGACAAAGAGCCCACGCATCCCGCCTCCCCGCAAAACCTACGTGGCGGCCGCAAGGGCCCTGCCATTTTGGAAGCGTGAATATTCATTACTGGCAAGTTACGTCTAACACTTACGCAGCTGTAAACCCTGAGAGGTGTACTCCGGTTAATTTAATTAAATGTCGGTGGAAGGGGATGGGGTACCTGGCATGGCGAGCGGCGGAGGCCGACGGGGCAGAGCCGGGCCGCGGCCGGGGCTCGCCACGTCCCCAACTGATTTGCTCGGTTGTACGCTCGCGCCCGATCTCAGTGGTTTGATCAAGGTTAGATGCTGAGATTAAACCAGATCCTAATTCGTCTGCCTGCCTTTCATCACAGCTTGCACGCGTGCTAGTTGCTCGGCTGGCGGTTTGCAAAAATACAGAAGCGAACGATCAAGCATTATTCCTTTACTGGCATGCTACGGCAATAATGGGATATCTAAACAAACATTCCCCTTTCTTGACAATTAAAACAATTATAGCATAATTAGGGCTATTTCAAAGTTTTCTTAAGTAATTTGACATGCCAACCATTTACATTTCAGGTTTTTATTGGCTGAAAAGTCAGTCGTGAAACACAAACACACCTGTCAGCAATTAAAAAGGAAGAAATAGAGAACTGTTCAGGAAATAATATCTGTGCTAATTAAAAACACTAGTTAAAAGCTTCCTGTTTGTTCCTCCAGTTGCCCCAAGGAGTGACCTTCCCCCCGACCCATTTTTTCATATGTCGCTAACATGGTTTCCCCATCTCCTGCTTACAATGCGTGTAACTAAGGCTCACCGGCAGAGACAGTCATTTTGCTTGTTGGGATAGTTAGAGAAGAGTCTGATAGCTACGCTTCTATTTTTGATAACATACTCTGACACCAATATTGGTTCTTCATTAACTGCGGGAGAAATAAACCTGGTTTTCTTTATAAATGCAAAGTGTTCCACGTACGCTTTTTAGACCGCACGTCTTACACACATTTAAATGGATGCTTTTCCCAATCACCTCAGCCAAGCAACAACATTATACGGCATTTGCTGCCTTCCTCATAACTCAGCGTCATTCATCTCTGTTCTGTACCGACCTGGCCCAACAGCTTCAGTCAAAAGCTGCTGTGTTGTTGGTACTCACCCATTTTATTTCTTCGACATTTTCAACCTTGGGCAGCATCATGCTTGAAGGAAGGGTCTTGGACTGCAAAAGCACCTCTAGATCTTCTTCTGCGAGGCCGCTGGACACAGAGTTTATCCTAACACACTTTTCAGCATGGCCAAAGTCAAACTCCTCAAGTGTTTTCACAACGGTCAGTCTCGCTTCTCTCTACAATATATATGAGTTTAGAGGCACAAGAAAAGAAAAAAACCCGTATTTTCTATTGACGGAAAAGTGCACTGAGCAGAAAACTTGTTGAAACGATGTGGGGAAAAAGCCAGACAGCCAGTGTATTGGTGTCTCCAAAATATCTGTCATTCTTGGACTTTTATTGAAGCAGGCATCACCAGCACCCCGTAATTTTATCTTCCTTGTTTCTTTATAACTGGTAAATAAAATGCTTGGGTTTTATGCCTAAGTATTTCTACACCAGCACTTGTAGGAAACGAGACTTTTGTGCCCACTGGCGCTGAACATGTCTAACAAACGCAAATCTTTATACTAACTGCAACGTGTTGCGCTAACCGTCTGCACTCACAAAACCAGCACGTTATTCATTTGCATAAAACAATTCATTTTTGTAATTCCTCTCTATATTGCCTGGACGTCAGTATTTTTTTATACATTTCGCTATATAAATCTTGCTTTCCTCCATGTATCCAAAGCGTATTAAAGCCCATGGTAGAGTTCACAACTCGCAAGTGAAAACAATGTGAAAATAACTTGGGAGATTTTTCTTGAACCACCTAAAAAGCTATTCTCCTGCTGGCACAAAATAAAATCTCCAAAGACACGCGCTTCCCATGGCCGTTCGCTATTTTTGTGAATGTAAATTTACAAATCTGTTTAATAGTTGATTTGCATGAAGAACACTTGCATGCTTTTCTGAAACAAAATGCATTTCTTGGCCTGGAGAAGAAGCAGGGAGGGGGGGAAGGTGGGCGCTGGGCTCCCTGCTTCCTGCCAACTGCAGTTTCAACCCCAAATTCCTTCCACTCGCCAACAGCCCCTAACAAATTCGCATTGTCAAAATGCACACTTATCAAAAGTCATTTCGTTTGTGAAGAGTTTTTATGGGGCTAATAAAACTTTAAAGCTCCTGAGTCACGGAGGTTCAGGAACGACTTTAACGATATGCAGTCGCTGAATAGAGATGCTTTTCAAGAAAACAGGCAAACGCAAGGGGAAAAAAATCAAAAAAAAAAAAAAAAGTCATCAAAGTTAATATCCAGGCTAATACCAATCAGCAAGACAGCACATGACAGTAGATTTAAACCAGACGGATGCAAATCTCTGCCGGCGAGAGGGGCGGAGGCGGTTTCCCAATGTGGTCCGAGTTAAGCGGTGTGAGGGAACGGTAGCTTACAGTTGTCAGGTCCGATCAGAACAGGGGCTCCCAGGCCAGTTTAAGACAGCTCTGCAGTGTACTGATTTACAGGGCTGGGACCCCCGATCCTTAGGGTGAGTTTAGAAAAAAGCGAGTGATGGCTCGAACCGGTTAAAAGGAAGGAATAGTGAAGCCGAAAGTTAATGAAATCTGAAGCAAACGGCCTTCAGCTTGGGGCTACGAGCCGTGTTTCTCCGAAGGCTGGGAGCGTACGCCCGCTGATCGGGAAGACGGGAACAGGGAGCGCTTGTACGCATCCCTGTGCTGGGATCGAGGGGCACGTTCAGAGGGAATCTCTGGAAAACGCAACCCGAAAGGTTCGAGCTGCTGCGAACGGACTCTGACTGGGGCCGTTGGGAAAGCCAGACAAAGATGCAGGCAGCTTCCTACGAACACATCCAGCTGGAAGACTGCTCCGGCACGCAGCCGTCTGAAATGGTTCTTCTGAATTAGGGAAACCGAACCGTATGATGCCAACACCGGGTAATACAAATCCTCTACGTTTTCCTCCTCTGACCGGGGGTAATGGGTTTCTAGGGCTGGGCTGAAAGTTTCTGGATATGATGCAGAAGGGTCGCTTAAAAAACACGCTCCAAACCAATTTATGCTTTTAATTAAAGTCAGATTATCACCGTTTCAGCACACACTGATCCAATTTGCAAAAGAAAGATCTCCCCAAATTATCCACTAAGGCAGCATCCAGTTCCAACTGAAGGCACATCTCTAGCAAACTTACAGCCTAATTCGTTATGATTTTTTTCAGACTATAATAATGAGCAGTAGACCGTCTCATTAGCTATTTTTCTCCTCAGGCTGCAAAGTCCCTTCCCAAAAAAGACAGATCGTGTCTTTCTAGGTATATTTCCATACAAAACACTTATTAACAGGCTGTTGCTGTTATCAATTTACATAAACTAAATGTGCAGCCCTCTGGTACGTATCCCAAAAATAACCAACAACTTCACTGAATTTATACCAACCAACAAACATGGGGAGGGGGTTGTTGTTTTTTTCCCATATTTTAATAGAAAATATGTTGCTATGTTAGTTAACACACCCATGCCATCTGTTGGGTTGAGAATTGATGCATTTTCTTAGAACCACTACGTTTTAGATCTGTCTGCCTGGATACCCCAGGAATGGAAATGTTTCCCTTCCATGATAAAATACTTCTAGTCACTATAGTTTCCACATCAGGATTCAATTTTTGTTTTTACTCTTGGGACCAACTGAGAGGACCTGGCTGCCAAGGTCAGAGCTCGTGAGGGGGCTGACCCGGTGCCTACCCTTCCTACAACGGAGAAAATCCCACTGATGTTAGTGGGGTGCATCAGGTCCCCACCCGGGCTTCCAATAAAACATTTCATGGGTAAATAAAAAGATGTACTAAAACCTCTGACTAAATGCACTAAAAACATGGAGGGAAGGCAGAGCCCTTTCTGCCTCATTACGTAGGGAAACGTAGACGCTTTTCTCATTGTAGGATCCTCGCGAAAGCTAAAATTTCAAGCTAGGTAAACTACTTCAGCATTGTAACAGTAGAGAAGAAAGTAGTCCTTGATACAATAATGTCTTTACAATAGTGGACGTGAGAATAAACACATTTTCCAAACGCTATATAAAAAGTCCCTGCCAAGAATGGTCAAACTAGAATTTTTAAGGGATGGTGAAATAAATTATTTACCCTGTTCTTCACATGAGAACTACAACATTGGATAATACTCTGTCATGAATGAATAGCTGATAAAGAAATAAACTTGATCATTAAGTAAACAATTCCATCCCCAGGTAGCTTGGGACAGTGGCATCCCCATTGGGTCCCATGTGGGTTGGGTTCTTCATCAAACTGAACAAGAGAGAAAGACAACAGAGAGCTTCACGGTAAGCACTGATATTATTAAAATATGCTAAATTTGCAACTCATGCTGGAAAACCCACCGGGAAAAAAAAATGCTGGTCAGGGTGGCTACTTCAGCATCCCTTCTGTTTGAGGAGGCCATGGGAAGAAGATGTTCATTACCACGCACCCCTACGCCAACTGGAGAAGATAAAGGTTTCAGTGTCGCAGCACGGCCGACAAATCCACTGCCACCCAGACACACAGACACTGAAATCAAAGATGGGAATACGTGTGTTGCCGGCTCGATTGGCACCCATTAAACCTAATAACTAACCATCCTCGCGAGTTCCTAGCTCTGAATTATCAAATCTGCAAAGAAAACAACATCCGTCCACTTTTACACTCCAGTGGAAGAGGTGGTCCCTCGCGGCGGGGCTGCGCAGTCTCGCCATCTGGAGAATAAATCGAGTGTGAAGTACAGTATAGTTTGGGACCAAGCTCCGTGGCGGCAGCCCAGCAGTTAGTTCATTAGTCCCAAACTTGCGGGGATTAGCGCGGTATCAGCTCTACTGTCGGATGGGATCAGGCAGGCAGAGCGCAAGACTCGGAGTGGTGGCGAAGAAGGAGCCCCTCGGGCTTATTTATAAAACTACGCACTCTAAGCGCACCCAAACGGGTGCCTTTGGTAGCAGTATTAGCAGAGTCTCCTATCAGCTGAATCGCTACCTTCCCTTCTCTCCTTCTCCCTCCCTCCCCTTTTTTTTTCTTTAAGTTATATGTCAAGACATAGAAATTTCCACTTGAAAACAGAAGGAAAGCCGCAGAGCTGGAAGCTCAGCCACCCACTCACCCTGGACACAGTGTTAATACAGCAATAAGGAAGCAAAGATGGTCAGATTAACAGAATTTTGGGGACTGCAACAGCAGAAGGAAAAATGACATTTTCTTCTTTCTTTTCAAACTGGTACGATACCCCACAAACCAGTTTTCCAGCACGGTGATTTCTAGACCTGCCTGATTTGGGGGACAAAATCTCAGTTTTGCTTTACCTTTCTTGCCTAGTCTTACCCCCTTTTTTTTCTCAAGATCTTCAGGTCTTAATGTAAAGATAGTGGATATACTTCAAGATATGTTTATGTATAGATCTCATCCTGTTAACATCTTTTGGCAATAATTCTTCATAAGGAAATGTAAATAGAAGATGCGCTAAAATGGCAGGCCAGAATCTATCATCCTCATTGCCATAATAAGTTTGCATGTTTCAAATGGCAGAGGAAAAATTAATTACTATAATCACAATTCAAGTTATTTTTCGTGACAGGTCTGACATGGTAAAAACATACAATTATGTGTTAATGTTACTTCCCTGGAGTGGTTTGTTTACAGGACTTGACATTGCTGAATCTTTTGTCACTTATATTAGTGCATACCCTACGAATGCATCTCTCAAGTAAGATCTGGCAGAAGCACACATACATTATGTACCCACAGCGGTTTTTGGGCAAAATTGAGTTTCTGCAGAGGGAAAGCCTGACATTTTTTCCATGCTTAATTCTCCATCAGTGAAATGATGCCATACAGAATGATACTTCATTTAGTTTCAAATTCACAGATGAGACTGGTGAGAGAAAAGACATTTGTTTTTAAGGAAACAAAGAGAACCGTAACCACGGAGCAGAGCGTTTCGGAGAACAGGAGGCGCTTGGTTCACGAGACCTGCCTTCTACCTTACACGCATCAGGTACTTGTGAGAACAAACCTTTGAAATGGCAAATACTTCTAGTTAGTCTTGTTAGACTGAAAAACTGCTGTAAAATATGCATACATCGCAAAGCCTTAAGGAAGCTGTCATTAAATCATTTCTTGTAGTTACCTTCGAGCAGATAATCAGCTGAGGAGATTTTAAAGACTTAGGAAGTTTTACAACACATTTAGTTTTGGTTCAACAGGGAACATGCCAAACCCACCACGTAATCCTAAAGGAGAGAAGGGGCAGAGTGGGGAGGAGGGAGAACAGGGTCTCCGTCGTGTATGTCAGTGTTTCTCCTCTGCAGTTGAGGCAAATGCGCGTTTTGGAGCACCGCAAGATTGTGATTTTTCTGCTCCTCTTTCCTGAAATCTTCAGTTTCTTTCCTTAATAATTATTTGGTCTATTCAATCCTTTTCTTTTTTTATACCAACCTTTTCGCTTTTCTGAAAGAGATGCTTCATGACATAATGAGTCATCTAACTCTGTGCATCTCTAGCATCTGCTGCTTTTCTCTCTGCTAATTGTCTTTACATGCAGTACATGGTCTAGCAATGCTAAAATGAAGCAAACTTCGGTGGTCAGCATTTTGAACTGAGCTGCAATTTAATTATGCTCTGCTGAGGAATCTGAATTTCTTTGCCCCTTTTCCTAGAAGTTTCATTTAAGGTCTAGGAATGCACCAGTGCGCCTATCAACACTATTTATCCTGTATTTATCTCTTAAAGCTGTTTATGAATAGCTGGGAGCTGCTCGCTGCCATGCAAGCTTAGCAAGCCTCTCCCTCCCTCTACCAGCAGGGCCAATATGGATCCTGAAGCTATTAGCTGGGGTCCACCCAGCATCAGCAGCGTTGGGCAACCTCCATATACGATGATTGGGTTACGGCTTGTTTTGAGATGCTGCGAACGTGGGGAACCAGAGAAAAAGAACCCGAGGGCCACCCAGCCGGCAGTTTCGGACCCAGGGCTCATGGAGCCCAATAAAGCTCTAGGGGTGCTCAGCTACGTAAGCACCGTATTTCTGCTAGGCTGGGGTATCCGAGGGTGTGTATATTAGTGCAAAAGCAAGACACTTTCACAAGTTGTGTTTAAGGTGTTTTTCCCACTTGCATGTGTCTCATAGAAATCTAAACAGAGGCCAGTGGGCTGCTAGAATGAATTGGCACATAGAAATATTCACATAATATGAGGACTTAGCATAAATATCTCAGTAGCAAAAATAATACAGCATGGGGGTTGTGTGTGTGTGTGTACGTAAACACAGAGACCGGCTTATACTTTAAGACTATGTGTACAGAAATATTTCAAAAGCTTTTTTAATGTCAGTACTATATACAACAGCTTCAATAAAAGAAAATTTTGTTCATGTACGTAGGCAGCTATTCTTCTGTCTGCCAACTTTTATAAACACTTACAAAAGAGATGTAAACAACCTTTCAATTAAGACAAATCAAGCTAACACTAATTTAAGCTGGCTGCAAGATGTAGTCTCTTTACTTCTTTCCCTGGCTTTCTGAGGATGCTTTTGGTTTTGTGACAGATTAGCATCACAAATGAAAATTCTTTAGAAGCATTAGTGTTAATTAGTCTTCCCGGACAGTCTGAATGAGCTGCTGCATGATGAAATGAGACCACAAAATACTCAATCTGATGTATCAATAATAAAAAAAAAAAAAAGGTTATACATTTATTTCATCCGGCACATGAACTTAACTGTACGTTATGCTTATTTTTTTATTTAAAAACATTCTAGCTTAAGGTATCTTTACTTGGCACGATGTGATAAATTATCACGGAAAATGTGTACATTTAGGCATCTGGTTTTTATTTTTATAAACGTACCTTTTAGTTAATGCTGATAATGAAATACATTGCTGCCCGCCGAAAGTACATCTGCTTTAGCAAACTATCAATCCCTGTTCAGCAGCTGATTTCAGGTGTGATTCTAAGTGAGATATGGATCGAACGTTTTGAAAATCGGCAAATGGGTACCATCAGAAGCACCGTTTAATTACCACCTCGATTATTTAATCAATTATTTGAAAAAAATAATGAAAGCCAAACAAGGTAAACATTAAACAGCGTGGAAAGTTAAAAGCAAGCTAAAGGCAAATAAAAGTTTACCAGAAAGAAAACAACCGGCCAGAGGCTTACGCCTGCTCGTACTGAAAGAGCCGGTGTCTGCCCCAAGCTGCTCGGAAGCCCTTAGGAACGAAGAAGGCATTAAGAAAAATCAGGTCAGGTTTGCCATGGCTTCCTTCGTCCTTCCTCTTTTCTGGGAGAAACTTTTCCCAGCCTACCTGCAGTCTCAGTAAAACTAGGTGTTTCAAAGAGAAAACTTGGAACGACTGTGCATGTTTTTTGGTACCGTGCAAATACCCATTAACAGCTCTTTCCTCAGTTTTCGTAAAGTGCTTTATCTGCATTGGTAAATTCGCAAATTAACATTCTGTAATGTGATCAGAAACTCACAGAATTCCCTAAGTCCAAGTGTTTACAGGTCATGTCCACAGTAAAATCACACTTGTGTAAAAAAGCTCTCGTCTTCTTTTTCAACTTACATTTTAAAGTTAAGCGGTGTCACCTTTTAGACGCACGTGTTTCCACGCAACAGGTTTAGCGCGGGATTTATGACACTAACTGGTCACTCAGGTGTCCTTCGCTGAGCAAGGCACCCCCAGGAATTCCTCCCGCCATCCCCTCCCTCCCTGCACCGTCTAGAAGAGGACTTCTTCAACCTTCCCATCTCACAGGCAGTCTTTTAAAGCAGAGATTCTCTCACGCAGTCCTGCGCGCCCTTGCGAGATCACGTCATTCCTACCAATTTCTGTCTATAGACCCTCTGAGAAAATCGATACCATCAGGTAACAGCTCCCAGCTTCACCCGAAGGTCTTGGGCCCCAACTGCCCGCAAGGCACAACCGCTCCTTTACATCCCGACTCTCCTTTGGGGGGCTGAATCATCTATTTCCCCCAAACCAAAAGAGGTTTCAGAGACGGATCTCTCCAGGCATCGTGCCCAAAGAGCAGCATGGGCAGGACGGCACCAAGTTCAGCTGCCTCCACCCCGCTCAGTCCGGTGACGCCGCTCCAGCAAGGCCTACGTACCTTCCAACGCTCACACGTGCCACCTTGCCGTACCCCAGGGCGCGCAACACACGTCCTCAGCTAAAGGTTAAAAAACCCCCCACCTCCATATGGCACGCTGCTCGTATTGTTTCAGCTGGTGGGACTAAAGAAAAAACCACCCAGAAAAACAATCATACCCTAGGTCCTCCAAAGCCCCACGCTGTGTTGTGGAGAACCCGGACCCATGTGCTACGTACCCACCACCGCTCTAGTCAGGCTGCTCTAGAGGTTCGCCCCTCTGCAACGCGGACACGAGCCCCTCTGCCCCGCTGGGCGAGGGCACCAGGGATCTCTCCTTGGACCAGATGCGTTAGCATGGTAAAAGTAGCCTGTAATTGCAGTAATTACTTCCATGGGAGACTAATGTTAGGAGACGTCCAACACAGGAAGCTTTGATCTAAGAAGCTTCGCGCCAAATCGACACAACTCTTGCCTTCCTGCAAAGCACGCCTGATTTGTACGTGCGTTTCTCAGCCAGCGCTTACCTTAACAAAGACCCACCTCGCTACACTGGATTTTGCCAGAAATCCTTCTTCTTTCTCTACCAGAAGGGCTTCCTTCTGACAGAGATCTCACTTGGATGGGTGCCTGGGGTGAGTCAAGGAACCCAAACATCCCACTCCACCCCAAATGCAGGTTTGAGTACCTCCTGTAGACAACATTTTCTCAGATGCTCCTAATGACATGACGAAGCCTGTCACAGCTAGCTGTTCGCTCTTGGCAGGGTCCCCGAAGGATGGGCAGCAGTACGAAAGCAACTGCACCCCCTTCCTTCCACCCCCCCGAAGTGGGAGAGGGAAAGAGCACCAGAATGCCACGTCCCGCGTGTCCCTGCATCAGCAGTGACTAGCTGAGGCAGAGACTGAGCCCTCGTACAAAATAAGCTTAACTCCGTGACTCACGTATTCATGGCAAGGAGTAAGGACCTTTTAGAAATGACTTCACTTGTTTTCTGTGATCCAAACTCAACCTGGCAATGTGAATTTTTTCCTGCCTAGACCTATGATGGGTGTTAAAGGAACTGAGATTTTTCTCCGGTTTGAAAGTGGGACCTGAGGAGGTGGTTATTTTCTAGGTCAAATCTCCTGCGTCAATCCTATGGTTGTAGTATGGTATTCGTACATCACTGACAGATGTATTGTGCTGGTACAATATAATACACATCTTTATAGAGATGTAGAGAAGAACTCTTAATTGTTTATTGGTATTCTTTAAAACGTTTTTAAGCTCCTCAATTTAGATACTCCTGATTCCAGTGGAACAAATTATTGGAACCTGGGACATGTCTTTCCCTAAGCTTTTCTTCAACTGTATTTTTCTTCTGATTAAATCGATTGTTTTTAAATGCTAGGTTGACTGAGAAGGTGCTCCTTATCGGGGCTTCTGGAATATCTGTGAAGTTTAAAGTACAGTTGGTGCATATTGCCCAATAAAAGGATAAGGTAAATCAACGTATGTTTATTTCTGCAAGATCTAAGCAGTTCCCACCCTCTTCTGCGTATTCCCACTCCATGCCCCATTTTCTCTCCATGCAAGCATGTCCAAGCCAAGATGCAAACTGGATCACTGAAGGAATCACATTAGAAAAACTCAGGTTTATTTTATTTCTGGGTAGGAGAGTAGGATTTTTTTTTACCCCAGACCATTCCAGCAGTCCCGTTCACAGCATGGCCGTACAAACAATTGCATCGCCGCAAGCAAGGGGTTCGCAAAAGATGACAGTAAGCAGCTAGGAAGGGCAACATGGAAAGAGGAACTGCTTGAGCTGTTTTTGGTTTTTGCACCAGAGCCAAGTAGCTAAGCACCCACCATTTCACTCGTTTTGTGCTAATGAGGAGAGTAGCAGGTAGGATTAAAGCAAATGCCTGCATCCCATAACAACAATCACTACCAGCTCCCATTCCTACATCCATATGTATTTACCCAGAACGTTACCTCAGCATAACCGACCGGGGCATCTGGAAGCAGGGCACCGACTTAATTCATCCATTACTTGACTAACACGACTTTTGCTTTCACTTAGGCTACTCCCTCCTTAACATTCTTCCAGGCCTGAACATGTGGGCTCCTTCACCTGTGTTCTCGTTACATATGCTTAGATCTGTCCAGGTCCAAATCCAACATGGATTTCATCCACTCCATGCGGTCTGTCAGGCTTTGAGCTCAAATTCTTTATGTCTGGCTTATCAGGTGTGTTCTCTCACTTCTTGGACAGTGACTCTGCCAAATGCAATGTCAATAAAAGACTATTAAGATGGGTTCAGCTTTGGATCATTTCTTAGCACATATAATAAATGCTGGGGCCAGCCTGGACGCTGTCTTTGTACCGATTTAACTACTTTGAATTTAGTTGATACCAGTAATATTAAGTTGATACAAAGCTTTGGCATGCGTCTGTTCACCAAAATGCTGCTAGCAGTATAATTTATTTTCCCGTGTGAATGAACTTCATGGACAATCAGGATTTTACAGCAGTATAACTGCATTCATACAGTACTGCTGCTTTGTTTTTATTATATCAATTTTAAACAACAGTGATAAAATGGAATTCAGTATTCACAAGTTTGACACCCATTAAATTGCCATTTTTGCTCACTTTTTTTTTCCCCCTCACGTTTTTGCCCAACTTGCTTTATCGTTGTCTCGACTAAAAATGTACTTAGCAATTTTTTTGTCCCTTTGACTCGATATGAATCTCCTTCTTGATCTGAATGAAGGACTGCCAAAAAAGATCCATGAAAACGTGTCCTACTTACCTAACGAACGCTTTTTGAGGGAAACTGTTCTGCTTTACTTGCTAAACCTGCTTACGCTTTCTGATTGCCCCAGTAACAATGTGTTTCGTACTGAGAACAGAAGGTAGTTCTTTTTTCCCCCCGAGGCGCTCAGAGACGTCTTCTCCAGCCAGAACCCCCGCTCCCATCACCTGCATCAGGTGCAGGTTAACCCTGGTGGGACTCAGGTGGTGCTCCCTTCCCTTTCCTTGGCAGTGCCTGCTCCCTCCGCTGCCAGCCTGCCGCCGAGCATCGTGTCCGTCTGGCGGCCCCCCCCCCCCTGCAACCCCCGGAAGCTCCCTGGCTCCGTTTTCCCATTCCAGCTGGGCACCGAGGCCCCGTCCCCGTCTGTGCGTTTGCGGCGCTTGGGCTGGTGCGTGGTTATGGGGCTGGATACAGCAAGGTTTTCAGGTCCTTTCCTAGTTAAGGACTTTTTGCTTTTGCTTCGGATGGGGCTGTGGCCAGTACGGTCCAAAGTGTCCTCATGCCGCTCGTCAATGGTTTGCTCTACATCTAGAGAACTTCACTTGTCTTCTGAGGGTAAAACACACAGTGACATCCGTGCTGTTTGCCTTTATACGTCATCGAGTTCCCTACCCATTTCTCTCCCCGCTCTTTCGTTTGGCATGCAATCATGGAGAAACTTCCTAGGAAGTCTCCCCTTTAACGGCGGTAGGTTTCTGCAGTACAGGTGTAGGAACAAGTCTGTTGTCCCTCGTGAGCCCACTGGGCTACTCCAACGCCTGAGGGTGCTGTACCAGGTACAACAGTACCAGAAAACTGTTGTGAAGTGTGTATCTTACCAAAGTCTCTTTTCTGGTTTCTCACTCCATCTATCACCTTCCCCAGTGGATTTGAGACAGAGTGACAGAATCACAGAATGGTGGAGGTTGGAAAGGACCTCCGGAGGTCGTCTGGTCCAACCCCCTGCTCAAGCAGGGCCACCCAGAGCTGGTTTCCCAGGACCGTGTCCAGACGGCTTTTGAACATCTCCAAGGATGGAGACCCCACAACCTCCCTGGGCAGCCTGTGCTGGTGCTCGGTCACCCTCAC
>JAVJGG010000008.1:4308999-4328454 GCA_035590195.1 Aviceda cuculoides
CACCCTCCCTGCAGGTCTTTATAGACATTGGTGAGACCCCCCTGAGCCTCCTCTTCTCCAGGCTGAACAGTCCCAGCTCTCTCAGCCTTTCCTCACTGGAGAGATGCTCCAGTCCCTTCATCATCTTTGCAGCCCCTTGCTGGGCTCTCTCCAGTATGTCCATGGCTCTCGCATACTGAGACCTCTGGCATTTTCTTCCAAATGATTCGCAAGGTTTAGAAGTCCTCTCTGCTATTTGTCAGGAGTCTTTGAGCATATTAAAAATCTCTACTTATTTTTTTATTTTTGAAAAATGTTAAGGTCCATTTTAAAATATTACTGGTATTCAGCACTCCAGTTTATTTATTAATATTATTATTTTTTTAAATTCCTATGTCTCTTCATGCTCTCAGCATCACCTTTTCCAATACAATTCTCGTTTCCAACTGAGTGATTTGATCTTTGCTTTAAGATAATTTTTCATCTGTTGCTTATTTGGCTTTGTTTCTTCTTGACCAGGTTTCACAGCTTCAGATTCTGTGTTGGCAGTTTCTTGGCCAGTTTTCCTTTCCTGTTGACCAGATATAATCTCTGCCAGTATGGTCGCTAAGTCCTCTATCGCTGGCCAAGCAAGAATCAAGCATGCTGAATCTTACTAATATAAAACTACACTTAACACAAATATAATCCTCTTGGGAATTATCATCCACCCTAACATAAACTTTGTCACATTTTATGAATGCCTGTGAATATTAACTAATTATTCTAACCCACCTACATGCATGTTTGTAAATAGGCAGCTATCAGGATAATTAAAATAGCGAGACAAGAGTAGCACAATGGCTTCAGTCTGACAGCTATATAAATGTATATATTGAAGAACGCTGCTTCTGCCTGGGTTTCACAGGACAGGTCGCCGTTAGACTCCATACGCATGTGGACCTACTTTCTGGCTATTCTGGTTTCACAACTCTATAGCAGAACCGCTGTAGAGCCACGGGCAGGTTGAACCCCATTGTCCTCTAGACCATTCAGGCTTAGCACAAACGCACGATCTAGCGACGAGAGCTTTCACTCAGCCAATTCTGCCTGCCCAGAAGTTCAGCTCAGCTTTTTCATCCCGAACAATGGGGAAGCAAGGGGGATAGCCTAATATTTTATCCTCTGTTTTGCCTACGTAGTCTTTGTCGACCAGCGGTTTGCGGCATTAAAGGCGAACCTCTTGCATGTAATAGCGTTCAAAAAGGCTTCCTCCTGCAGACAAGGCAATGAGTCAGTCACTGTTTGCTGTTACCCTCATCTGTTTTTCAAATGATGATGCCTTTTCTATCGTCTATGTAACTCGTTCGGCTCCTTCTGTGCCTTCCCATATCATGGCGCGCTCTCTGGGTTGAATACAGGACAAAATTCCGAAAATTTGTTCTTCTGCTGTCCTGCCTCCCAAGGATCAACCCCTCCCTTTGAGCTTTGCTCGTACTTTTTTCACTGCTCTCAGTCAGACAAGTTATTGAAATGTTTTTGTTTGTTTTTTGCTGTTTCCCTCCCTCGCCTTCAGTCGATGTTTGTAAAGCATTTAACACTACACCAGGCGGGTTAATTTACTGCACTGGTAAAACAGGCTATTTGGAGTGTCTTGCAACACTGACATGTTTTCAGCTTGAAAATCAGATGTCTCCATCCCAAAGGAAAGACTTCTTGCCAAAGCTTTGTTTATATCGATGCCAGGTGCAATCTGGCCCAACAGTGGTAATGACATATGAACACTAAACAGTTTGTAAAAAGCATGCTTCAAAATGAAATCTGAATCCTATATATAAAGACCCAGGTAAGAGTCTTACTAGGAATTTGCCTGGTGTAGGAAAGTATTTCTTTGTAGAAACATTAATTTGGCTTCTGGGCTCCCTTTAGTGTTATTAGTGGCTTCTGATTTCAATTTTTTCATTACAGATTGTTTTTCTTTTGCTTCTGGTAGAGTTTTCAAAGCCACAGGTTTATTGTGTAGAAATATTTTAACAAAAAATACTGTAATTACTGTATTTAATACTTTATTTTGTACATGGCTCTTGCATGTACAATTAACAAAAGAAACCTTTCCTCTTTTTGCCTTGCAGAGAGTGACTCTGATTTGGTGAAAATTAGAAATACTGCGATGCAATGCATACTGCAGCACCTCTTGAAAGAGAATTGCCAGAACTGAATTGCATCCTCTTCTTCTTAAACAAGTTCAAAATAGGCTTTCATCCCTAAAGGACATTTTTTTGGTTACTGCTGGCTACACAGAGGGAAAAAAAAATGTTAAGCCGGTGTGAGAGTCCCGACCCTTAGATTAAGTAACTCCTTGCCCATAATGTGAAAGCGTCAGAAACCCTGGTAGGCTGCAACTCGCCTACATTTGTCTGAGCTCCGTGACGGTCACATCCTCAGCATCACTTTGCAGACTTAGGGCCAGAGAAAACTGTGGAAAACAACAGTGGGCTGACACACTGAGGGGTTTTTAAACTGTGCCCAGATTTTCTTTGCAAATCTGTATTAAAATGACACTCCCACTAACTCAGCGGCCATTTACATGAAGATCTGGCCCTTCAAACTCAATGACGTTTACGTAGTGATCAGATTCTTATCTCTTCAGAGGGGCAACGTTAAAATCAGACACCCATTGCTGCCGTTGAGTTCGTGCACTGCCATAAGGAAGGTGCTCGGTGGGATCCACGTATCACGGAGGCATAGAGCTTATCATTTCCCCATAGAGCAAACCAAACAAAAGCAGTGAGAACAACGGCAATAAGAGATTATTTAACAAAAAGCTATTCATGTGTGCGCAACCCATTACCTCACTGCATACCTAAGTGTGAGCCGGTGGCTTTGGGTTTTGTTTTAAGGAGAACTCTGAGGGAAATTTTCAGGATGCCTTTCCCATGCGTTTGAAGCAAAATCATGAGATCAGTATGCCTTTAAAATGAGAGATAAACCACTTAATACTTTAACTCAAACTTCAGAAATCATGATTCTTGAATCAGTGCCTCAGCAGAAAAGGAAAGACTCAGATTTGCAGATGGCAAGTTGCTTGCTGCAATCTGAAAGGGTCTATACTATAATGGCAAAAAATATGACTATATACACTTTCTTCCTCTGTCCATCTGCCACTGTTATAGTCTAGTGTGGGGGTGATTTTATTTAAATTTGGACTGTTTGCAGGCTGATTTCTCATTTCTGCAATCATTAGGTTTGTCACAAAAAGAGTAAATAGATTTTTTTTTAAAAAAAACAACTGCTGCCTTGGTGCTGTGTGACTTACTTAGTGAAATCATTGCAATAGACTCCCACTGAAGAAATCGACATACATCTGCTGCTGGTCTGCACGGTATCTCATCCAGTGACTGTGTACGTACATCTATACATGGAGGGTTTGGGAATCTTCACAATGCCTGTAAGTATTTTCTGAAATGGAAGATGCAGAATACTGGTAATGACCAGACAGACCAAGAATAATAGAAGAGAAATGAATTAATAATAGAAAATGAGTAATGCAAATGGATATTTAATTTATTAATATTTAAAGGTCGCAGGAAGAGGCATCTTGTTTTACTCACTTATTATTCACCTCCATCCAGGGACATTTTACACTAGCTTGCCACAGTTTCCCCCGCACTCATTTTGTAAGAAAAAACGTCAGCGGACAGAGGTATGTATTTGTCAAGACACAGAGACATTGAAAAGCTGTCACAAACCACGACCGCAAACATCAGATCATTCACCCTTCCCCTTGCTCAAGACTTGCCAAGAATAGGACATAGAGATGGATTTTTTTTTTTTTTCTTTTTTTCCCCAGAGGGACTGGATTTGCCTAGAAGAAGCTTTTGTGCCTTCTGCCATCAAACCCTCGCCCTTGCAGGGACCACTTGGTGGCCCTGCCTCTGGAGCGGTGGTCCTCACGGACAAATCCCCCCGGCTCAGGCGGGACCCCTGTGCTATCCTCACGCCTTTGGGCTCCCAGTGGCACTGATGCACTGGGCAGTTGTCCCCACAGCTCTTCGGAGTCGCTCCCCAGTACACCCCGCTCCCCAGGAGGCAAACTGGCGGCTGCAGGGATCGGGAGCAGCTGGCTAAAGCTGCCAGCTCTGCCAGGCTGACGGCAAAGGAATTGCAGCAAATAATGGAAATTGGCTCCATAACATGTCAGGTTTTTAAAATGGCTGGTGATGTTACAGGATGCATACAGTGGTTTTAGGGTTTGTAGGTCATTAGCTCGGGGGCTCTGAAAAATTAATATCTGAAGGCAGACTTTTAAAGGGTTCACTTTAAATAGCTTGCTCTGTGAAAATGAGAACATGTCAAACTGAAGTTATTAGAGAACGTTGATTCCCCTCTCTTTTGTACTGTGGAAGGAGTGTCAGCGTGCAAGCTGGAAACTCAAGTCCATCAGGACAGTGAAGATTTTGGCCCTGTGTTTCGTGCAAGCTGGAAGAAACCGAGGCAGCTGCCAGTAAGGCTTTATCCTGCTTTGAGTCCCATGGCAAGTCCACCAGTGAAGGGGAAGATGAGTTCGGCCCATTGCTTGGCAGCACCTTGCAAGGTATTCATCTAGGTATAAGTCATCTGCCTGGACTAAATACTAACAAAGTCTAGTCAGCTTCTGGATGGCCCACCTTATGTATTTGGGGGATATTTTTCTTCTTTTTCCTTTAAAATTTAAAAGGAACTTTGATTTTGTTATAGTTTGCATTCAGTATTTGCCGACCATCAGAATGGTATTGATATAATATAGCATATGTGTTGTTCTAAAGTCACTGAAAACAGCGTTAAAGAGCACTGAAGAACACTATTTGCTGTGGATCTGAAAATACAGGAACATTAACATATTTCTTTAGTTGAAGAAAACGAACAGGCAGGAGTTGCATGGTTCTGAAATTAGGATCTTTATCTGAAGCTGACGTAAAAAATAAATGGGTTTTAAGCTATGTAAGATTTAAACTGTCTAGCATCTTTGTCACTTATTCCATGTCAAGTGGGTGCAGACTGCAGTGATTCTGCTAAGGAGGCTTTTCACATTCGCTTCTACCAGTAGTAACCCAAGACGCGGAGGGGGGTGAAGAACAAGGGTCATATTTATAATCTGGAATGCTGCAAAATGTATCTCTTCAAGTTTTCAGCTGAACTGAGATATTTATCTTAACAAGATCTAATTAGACCTAATTTCCATAGCATATCAATTATTTTCCTCATTAGAGTAGCTAATGCCATGTTCAGATATCATGGCAATCAAGCTTGCGATTTCTGGAAAAACTGGTTAGAAGGCTTAGTATTAAGAGCGTTTCCAACTGTGAAATTTATCCTTCCGAGCAATGCCTCCCAGTTTACTCACTTTGTTCCAGGATTCTCCGCAGCATATGGCCACTGGAACCCATTAAATAACACGAAGTAAGACAAAGTCAGCGATGAGTCAAAAATAGCTGCACTAGTGAATCGCCTTTCAAAATTCTGTCTCTAACAAGAAAAATAATGAAGAATAAGACATGCAATTAGAAGAAATTAAGGTCAATTTTCAAGCCGGGTTGCCTACGTGGTGGTTTCGAAATCCACGTTAGGCACCTCAAATAAAAGCTGTCTGATTGAACACCTGCAGCTCTTGGCAATGCACTCGTGCATATAAGGCAGCCAGGCAATTCTTGTACACAAAGTCACTACCTCGGTTTTATTTTCCACATTACCTATAGCTCCTAAAACTCCAGGTCCTAATCGTTAGGTTTGACATGTTCCTTTCTCCTCCTAAGGAAGATACCCAGCATTTCCAGTGCGTGGCCATATGTGTGCCATATACTTGCTGGACAAGTCCCATTTGCTCAGCAGGAGAGCGAAGGCGCTTTTTTTAGTACAGGAGCTTGTATTTGGCCAAATACATTGCCGCACAACATACTGAGATTCCTCGCATCCAGCCCGAGTCGCCTAAAAGTTAGGCGTCTGCTCTAAGTTTATTCCTAGAGGTTTTTTTACAGTCAATAGCGAGAGGTCGGTATACCTGGAAGGAGATTTTTCCTCTCCTAGACCAGCTGCCTAAGGCATGGAGACGCTTCGTTCTTCGGGGGGCACCCACCTCCCTCGGCCGAGCAGGCAGGGAGCCTCGGCGGCTAGTTGGGACGAAGGACCTTCTTCCTAGAGAGCTCCAACAGGCAAGGAGAGTTTCTGGGGCTGGTGATCCCGGACGAGACACACAACGTTTTGCTCACGTGAAAGGTCTAACTGCAGATCTTTGCCGCTCTACGAATCTCACACGGACAGCGGATCTTCAGGATGAGCTCAACGTACGGTCGTACCGACAGGCTGCACGGCTGAGAGCCGGGAGATGCTTTCATTCACGGCTAGACCTTAGCCAAAACTGCTAGCCAACCACAAATTTATTTCCTCTCATTTAAAATACACCCAGTGCTCTGAATGGGTGCGTCTCAAATGAGGCATAGGACATATGCAAGTTCTGAATAAACTGAGTTCTTTATCTGATGCATTTTGAAACTGTGTAGTTATTATTATTTGGTTACTTTTGTATCCGACTCCCTTCATTTGCAAGTAAAAAGATGCTTCATCTGGCCATCTAAATAGTATATTCAAACAAAATATCCCAGGAAATAAACAACTGTGCTCTTCTGACCTGCGTTACGAGCAATAAAAAGTTACCTAGAGTCCACAGACTGTATGTACTGTGTCTGTCCCCTTATACCTAAGCATGTCTATGGATTTAGTAGGCATATTCAGGTACAATGCAGATAGGAATCCAGCCACATAACTCCTAATTGATTTAAAATTATATGGATGGTAACGGTGCCAGAAGACAATTTAGTTTGCTCTCTTTCATACTGAGCTGAAGTTGTTTGGTTTTCTTAAAAGAAATAAAACTGATAATTGTCACTACAGTAAGTAAATATGTCTGAATACATGCAGAAAGCAGATCTATTGGGTAAGAAGGTTACAGAATCTCATTTTGTGGTCCATCTGCTCCCTCTTTGCTTCCCAAGCCAACAGACACTAATCTGGGATGAAGAAACTGACAGGACATGGGGGAGGAGTAGATGGTCACGATTCCGACTCCTTTCAGCTTTTTGATATATATGTTCATGCCATTGTGATATAATAGAAGGAAAATAATGCAGTGCAGTCAGGAGGACAATTCAAACAATTACATATTACAGCAGCATTTTACTGTTCAAGACTTTCTCATAATTTCAGTGCAATTTATATATTTTGCCTCTGAGACCTGAGCACTCAAAATTAATGTTCAAGAGGAAAAAGGTGCATTGCTGGAAAAGACTGTTAAGCAGATCATAAGCTGAGATAAACAGTAAAATGATCAGATCGAGCTAAGAAAATTGTCCAGGGTATTCCTGTTGGATTTTTTTTTTCTAATTTGCATTTATGCTGATGGTCTTGAAGAAAATATGAATTCACCCCAATAAAAATTTTCTAGCGACCCTAACATGAAAAAAAAATCAAAAGCAGTGCAAGAGGATGAGAATTAAATACAAAAGAGCTAAGGATAAAAGCAAAATTCAAAGCCACGGACCGTCAGTGAGAAAGACAAAGCCGAAGTGGCAGTGTGGCTAACCAGGGATGGCAAATGAGAAAGGGATGTGCTATGTGACTGTGCCGTAGTAAAAAACCAGCCAATGGAGCTGTATCATGTCACCTCCATCTCTGTGCAGCTCAGCAACAACAGTACTGCCGGTCTTTATTTCTAATTCTGGGTACTTTGTCATCAGAAAGGCCATAATAAATAGAAATAAGTTTGTATGGAAGCAAGGAGGGGCGAAGTGAAAAAGAGATGAAAAGCGACAAATACGTATTGTTTGGCTTAACTGTAATTAAGACGCAAGACATGTACAAATAATTTAAGCACGTTAACACTCCACTGAAAATGGTAAGTTCTTGACCGTGGTAAAAGAGAAGTATCACTAGCATTTTGGATAAGTACTGTGAAGACGTTACAAAAACCAAAGTTGTTGTCAGTGGGAAAGTGTGTCTCATGGTTAAAGCACCTGATCCAAGATTTTAAAATCATTTTGACCACACGACGCAAAGCACCGACACAGCGTAAGGTCCCTCTGCCAGGTGAAGGCTGTTGATACTTTCTGGAAGGGTAACTAGCCCAGATCAGAGGCTGTGGACCCGCATAAAACCGACTAGACTTCCCTCAGCTAACCACGGACTTTTCACGGGTCCCTTCTTATCCCCTTTGTACTCCCAGTCCTCCAAAGCTACCTGGCTGTCCCTTGGATATGGTTGCCCTCCCTTATGTGCAGAGCCATGATGGTTTCATGAGGAAGCTGGCCTAACTTTGACCTTTTTTTTGCCCACTGCAAAACACCTGAACTGACTCAATTGCCCCCAGGACACCACAGCCCCAGTCAACCACACCAAACAGTAGCACCAGTGTCGGGGTTGAGCTGGTGGCCCCAGCCAAACGCAATGGAGACTGCGTGCTGATAGTGGTAGTCCCGGGGAACACCAGCATTTTGTCAGGGCACTGCATGAGCTTGGGTCGTGAAGGCAGCGGCCATGCAGGGACAACCAGGGGGAGCTCAGGACATCACCATGCACATGCCATGGGGATATTTTAGAACGCTGGAGCAGCAGAGAGTCAAGGGAAAGCTCTGAGCTAAGCCTGTGAAATGGTCAAGGGCAATGACAGAAGTTCAAGGCCAGCACTGGGAGGAGCTTGCCTGCCTCCAAACGAGGACACAGACACAACTGCAAATGCAACAGGAGGTTCCCTGGAGAAGCAGTGAAGCAGTCATCCTTTGACCGAGGACAACTCACTTCATTCCAAAGAGGTTAATGACTGTACCGTAGATGGAGAAGACATGACTGGAGGGAACCTCTCTGAAGCACTGGTTTCCCAAAATATCCAGAAATTGGCTTGACTTCCATGTCCCTCAGTGTGAAAGCAATGTTTGGAAGCCCTTTGTTTCATGTTTTTTCTGGGCACGCTGAGAAGTACAGGGCAAAAAGGTAACTTTTTGCAGCTCCATTCTCTCCTACACTCATACGCAGACCTACATAGCTGTCTCAGCCTTGCATACTCCCAAACAGCCCTCGCTCTCACCCAGGGTCTAAACTCTCCAGGGTCTAAGGCCTTTCTCCTTATGGGCTCCTTGGGGCTCCCTAAAGTCATGAATCACATGGTATCGATTTTGTGAGAGCCAAGAATCTCATGCAGCAAAGCCCATACATAATTACAGATCATTCTCTGAACTTAATCTAATGCATCAGGATTTATAAAAATCAAACCTGAACTTGAGATAACAAAAGGGATTCCCAGCACAGCAAGCTTTTCCAGAGAAACCTGTGCAGATCTCTGCTCTCATGGTTTAATGCACTACAGGCACAGTATGCAACCACAGAGTAAGGGTACGCTTGGCATGAGCGAAGATGCGCATTCGTCAGCCTAGAATAGCACGGATCCAAGTCACATTCCCAAGTCACATCCTCTGATCTGTGTGGTGCCTTCAAAAGGTCCGAGTGATCACTAGAAAGTCAATCTAAGCTCCCTTTCCTCACTCTCTTGTATTTTGGAAGCTGGTCTTGGTCCATTCATCTTCCACTGAAGCTGTCAAAAATTCTCTGTTCCCAGGAGTATGAAGAAAATAACTTTCTCATTCTACCTGCACTGGATCAGGGATCCCTGGAACAAGAGACGATGTCTTTGTGTTTAATAGTCCTTGATTGGATTCTTTCACGAATATGCTCTGTTGCTTTTTGGACTGATGTTCATTTCCACACTACCGAGAGAGAAAAGAGCCTAACTATGCATTGTGTGAAACCGAGCTGCTTTTCGATTTGCTTGGAACGTGCCACTTGATAATTTTTCTTGTCTGAAGCATCTTGGCATCCGCAGCCAAAGCCAGACAACTCAAGGACACAGCTGGTCCTACAGGCTCTAGAGAAAGCCTGGGAACAAAACCAGGGCTGCAGTGGTGAGAGAAGACTCAACAGAGTGAATGTGCAAAATCAGACTTGGCAGAGAAAGCCACCATGAGCGTGGAGCACAGCCAGGCTTCAGTGGGTGCCTCGGTGGAAAACCTGAGGGCCTTTGTCCAGGACATGATTAGCAGAGGTCAGCTAATGAATAATACAGGAACAACACTTTCTCCTCCTCAAAATCCCATATCCAGCCTTTAGATCCCACCTCTTGATGCAGCTGGAAAGCCCATTGCAAGCAAAGACTGCTTTGACAACCCATGTGTCCATCACCTGCAGAAAGTGAGGGCCAAGAGCTTTGCTGGCTTTCACTTTGCTGGCTTTCACTCTGCAGCCCTGAACGTTTCGTAGCGTAGCAGAGAAAGCTGAGCAGTCACCAGCTTCCAGGTGGCCACGGCAGCGTTTTTGTTCCCACTTTACAATGGGGTTCATCAGCTATGGACGTGGTCCTTCTCAACCTGCAGCTCTTGCTCTGCTGCTGAGCCCTCACTGCGCTGCTGATGGACCTTCTGTCCTCGCCCCTTCCTCCAGGACAGACACCGGGATGTTCTGCAAGCCCAGTTCCACCTGCAGCCTCTCCCTGTGCATGGTCCGGACAGCCCAGGAGATGGCACTTGAGGCTGGGGACTCCGAGCACAGCCCTGCTCCTGTTTGTAGGGTCTTTGCTGTCCTCTAGCACGTGCTTCTGCGGCTCGTGAGCTGCTGAAAAGCAAATGGCATCCTGAAAATGGCACAGAGTTTCTCTGGCAGGTTAGCTGACGTGCCGGCCAGTGCCCCACACCGCAGGGGGTGAGCGAGCCAAATGCAACGGGGCAGGGGATGCCGTGCAACGGACCCGTGTCCCACGCTGGCAAAACCACTGTCCCACGTCCCCTGCCCTGCTCAGCGGAGGTGTCTGACCTGGAGCTGCATCCACCGACTCAGGAGTGCGTTAGATCCTGCAGCGTCGGACTGGGACTGGTTGGCTTGGGAAGGAATTGGCTACAGGAGCGGTGAGACCTGACAGGTGGCATGCAGATGGAAAGGAATTAAACCTCTATCGTTTGCCGCTCTTTGATTCACTGCAAATTCCTTTCTGGGGAAGAAAAAAAAAATCATGTCTTGTTCTAGACCAAAGATTTGGGTTTGGAAGATTTAAAGGCTAAACAAACCCAAAAGCTCTAGAAAAATTCAACTTCTACTCCTCTGCACGTCCATCTTGGGACCCACCTTTTGACAGAGCTGAGTGTTAGACCTGTTAGGTGATTTCTCTTAACTGGTGGATCTTCCTTTTCTTTTACCTCCACACAGCCACTTACTACTGCATATCTTGGTTCAAGTCCAGGTATCTATCCTGAAAACAGGATGTGTGACTTCTAAAATCCAGGCAAGTCAAAGCATTGGAAGGATTTACTGCTCATGTTAAATTACCAGATGCAGTAACTTCTCAAGAAGGAAGTGATGCCAGCCAAATTAACATAGGTGGGTAGGTTGAAGGAGCTAAGTAATCCATCCTGACCAGGCAGACCTAGAAGGAACTGCTGCCAACCACACACGTAAGAGAAACTAGTTGTTGTAAACCGTACCCTAAACGCAGTTATAAACAGAAGTAACACAAAAATATGGATGTTCAGATTAATGAATTAATGACAATTCATAATGACAATTAATGAAGCAATGACAATTTTGATTGTTTCATAAAAAATACAATTTTTTTTTTCTGCAGATAATTCAAAACACGCAATTTGTAAACGAGAACTCAAATAACCCTATATGCTTTAGGTCCAATACATTTAGCAACAGCCTAATTTAAGAGATTTAAATGGAGCTTTACACAAGTGTTGGAGAAGAACCCAGCCCCCTTAGTTCCAGCCCCCATGGGGGCTAGTGCCGTCCTCTGCCCAGCACCAGACTCCCACTCTTCCCACCAAAATAACATTTGCTTACTAATGGCTCTTTCTCCAAAAGGTGTAAATGGGCCCTTGTTTGAGCTCGTCACAGATTCAGCTTTATTCTTTTATCTACAGTAATTTGGAGATTTTTTTTTTCCCTGCAGATAGTTTCTATGTTCCACTTGCTGCTATTCGCTAGAGAAAGTCTCTTGGGCTTTTTGCCCTTTGTATTTCCTCTCTTCTTTCATGTGGAGAAGACTGCCAACGTGGGATTTGCAAACTGCTGCCAATATGGGATTTGTGCTGCTGCGGCTGCCAATCTTTAATTTAGCATATGTATAAAGCTAATTTTTGGACACGATGCTAGTGCCTGGCATCTCTGCAGGAGTCAGCCAGGTTGTAATGTTTGTATTGTACTGCACTATAAAAAACAATAAAAAGAAAATATAAAGGAAAAAGCCTTTTATCTCTAGCTTTATAGCTACAGATATGGTCTAAATACTTGTATTCTCCCTCTGCATCTAAAATTCGCTTCTTCCTTTCTGTGCCGTAGCTCTTTCTTTTAGATTTGCAGTTTGTGTTGCCTGCAGTAGGAGCCAATGATAAGGCTCCTGCTCCCTACTGAGCATATCTTCGTATTAAAATGTATAAATGCAACTCCTTAGAGAAAGAAAAAACGACTAGTTTCCCTTCAATTATATTTAAACTATACAGCCACATGCGCGAAGTAATACTTTCTCCTTTTTTAATTATTTTAATACAGAGAGTCGGAGAAGAAAAAATCTAATCATTCAGGAAACATCTTTCTTACAGAAACCATAAGCTTGACTACCCTTCTTTGGCAAGGACATCTGCTGTTTGGGAGGAGGTTCCTGCAGTGAATCCTCTAAAATACGGCGCTGCCGTTCCGGCCCCCGTGTGGGAGCGGGAGCGAGCCGAACTCCGGCTCCAGGAGGACCCCGTATGGAAGACCCCACGCAGCCCCGGGGAGCTCCTTGGCCATGTCCCTAGAGCGGGCAATAGGGAAAACCGCCCGGGAAGCTGGGGCCACAGGGCAGGCGGAGGGGAGCAGCTTTACAGCGCCCTGTGATGGTGGCTATAGCAGGACAAAGGCTACGGTAGGGGGTTACGGCTCCCAGCGGTCCTAGGTGGATTTACTGATGTGTTTATAGGAAGACATGGATTTATGGGAAGAGTCTCCAGTGACATTTTGCAGCTCTTCCTCATGGAGGGGATTTACTAAACTTTTACCTAAACCTATTCCAGCCCTTGTACTTGAAGGGTGGACGTTCGCCAGAAGAAGGCATGAAGGAAACTCCAGAGAAGAGGCTGTGGTTTGGAAGAGCATGGCAGACTGTGACAGGGGCGAACTAAGCTAGTGACTTAAAGTAGGGCCCGCTGAATGCATCCAGTTTGAGCATCTTTCCCAATACGCAGGGGAAAAAATCATTGGACAAATGCAGAGAAATAGGAGGGTTTTGCACATTTACTTTTTACAAATATTGAATCTTCCCCCGGGCTGCAGAATCTGTTTTGACTTTATTTTTTTTATCAACAGAGATGTCTGTAATTTCTTTTTCCACGATAGATATTAGATGAAGGAAAATGGTATTGCGCCGTCCTGGCGTCACTTTTTCATTTTAATTACTGTGCTTTAAATTACCCCATCTACAGAAGTCCACAATATAGCCTTGACTACCAAGTAATAGAAGGTAGTTTTTCCACAGGGATCGAAGGAGATCTCCTGGCTTGCCTACCTTCACAGCGGCACTGCCATGTGCCATAATGAGACAGGATTATTGTTGCAACTGCTCTTGAAGGCCTCTCTCCCCAGGCAGCCGAAGAATGAGAGTCATGCAGGTGATGCATTTGCTGTAACGAGACGGACAAAACCCCGAAACCCACATCCATCCCTCCGCTCGACGCCGAACAATCCCCCACGTACCCACGCCTCTGGTGGAAGGGAGGGCATGGGGATGGGCGGTGAGAACAAAACCACCGAAGCTGGGAAAAACCAAATAGATAATATTTATTAAAGAAAAAAAAAGGGGGTCTAATGCTAATACACACTGCACAGTCATGCAGAAAACCCAGAGTTTGATTTCTAACCCTGGCGTCTTGTTGGCCTGGCTGGCGGGGAGCGCGCGCGGGGTGGAAGGAGGTGCCGCGCATCACTCAGCGGCAGCCCCTCCGGCTGCCTAATGAAAGGGGCTGACAGGCTCTTACGGGAGACCCATCCAGCCCGCCTTGGCTGGAAGGATGATGGTCTTGGCACGGAGCATCGCGCCACAGGAGGGGACTTTTCCCCGGCTTTATAAACTCTATCCTTGAGGCCCTGTGTCGCTGCCAACTTCTTCTGCCCAACGCAGGACTGTCTAGGACTCCCTCCGGGGCTCATCCGCCGGTTGGAGAGGCTGTTATTGAGAAAGACAGGATACGCTCTCGCAGAGCGCGCCGAGCCTGGACCACCCTCGCTGAGCTTCCCGCACCTGCTGGCCGGGACACCGAGCATCGGGGCTGGGAACGGTTGCAAGAATAGTACCATTGATAGGAAGCAGAAGCGCAAAACAATTATAGATCTTGTGCTAGGAGTTCGCGAAGGGGGTGGTATTGTGAGGAGCCCTCTGTAAGTTAGAAATCGGCTCTATTCCCAGCGCATCGGTGCATCAGAAAACCCCTACTGACAGGCACCTCAGAAATATGGAAAGGATTAGCACTCTGGATGCCAGGATGCTGTCCCCAATGTTGTGCTCACGTTAGCAGCCGTGCTCCGAGCCCCCCACCCTCTCCTGTCCTGGGGGCGGCAGGAGGAAATGCTGTTATCTTTTCAGTGTCAAGTGTAACCGGACAAACGTGGGACAAACTCTATTTTATAGACCTCCACGCAGCTCTAGGGTTTCAACGCAAACACGAATTTCCAATCTGTAGTGGAGGAAGGGGAAGGATTTCTGCACCTTCGCTTTGCTTTGCAAACTCCTCTCCCAAGTGCCAGCCTGTGAGCGCTGGAAACAGCACCGGGGAGCCATTCCCGGCGACCAAGGTCTCGCTTCCTCCGAAAGTACCTGCTGTGGTTTGGATCAGTCATTTGATTTCATAGAACGCAGGGCTGCCCTCTTCTATGAGCCAGTGGCACCTGAAGCTACTGGAGAAGCAAAGCAAGCAGTTAAGGATATTTCAGGCCCGTCTACCGGGATAAAACCCACCACAGGTTTTGTTTCGCCCATCTCTGGTCCTTCTCCTCCCATGATTTATTAGGTTTGCCTGATGCAGGCAGAGCCCAGGAGCCCTGTTTTCCCTAAAAAGGTATCACACAAGCTCATGCAAGCACTGTTCAGCCCCAAGACAAAGATATTAACCCTGGACCGAAAGCACAGGCCAGGGCCTGGGTCCGATCAACCACTGGTGACTCTACTAAACCTGCCAGAAAAGGGACTGCCACCAAGGATCATTGCTGTCAGAGAGTTAAAATCTTTGACAGTGCCAACCAGGAATAAATCTGAACCGAGGCACAAGTACTTAAAACTGTATGCTGCATCACAAAACCCATTCAGAAGCCTACACAAAACCCAACCCAACCAAAACAACAACAAAGAGCTTTTCGGGAGGTCTTGGTATGACCTCATCATTGACCTGCTGATTCACCATTCAGTTGGGCAAAGGATTCATATGACACTAGTCTTTCCTAATCATGTGAGAAGGGTACCAAATAAAATGGAGTCACTGGTGTGAAACATGAAATTATCCTCTCACATTTCATCTGTCAATTATTTCACATCAGCAGTCAAGGAAAACAGATGTAATGAACAGCTCATCATGCAAAACAATCACCCACTAAAACTAATTCCCTTGCTAAATATATTCAGGGGAAGATCAGCAATGGTTAGATTTACACACAATGTGAATTGAATTCACTGGCCTGTTTTCTGCGCTGGGCCACACCAGCCCAGCTGTACCCCACACCTCCGAGGGTCCGGGCAGCTGCCCACTCCCAACCCATGTCCCCTCACTGTACGACAGCACGTCCAAAGGCAACCCTCGTTAGAAGCGCGGTGCCTTAATGTCACTTACTGGATATCCTGGGCATCTACCTCTCCTGGTGTACCAGTGCTCAAGAAAAATTATCTGAGCAGGACAATAAAATAGCCAGGGCAGGAGGAAATCACAGTACCATCACAGTATGTCAAAGGGAGATCACAACGGTGAAAGCGAGGGCGCATCAAACATGGATGATACAGCTTCATTTGAAAAACAACTGGTGTTCCTAAAAACAACCCATATTTAAGAGGCAGGTGGACACCTCAATTTCTCTCCATCTATTTTCTTCAAGTCTTAGCTCTTTACAACCTTTGCCATCCTACCCACGCCTGACTTTAGGACTCCTAAAGCCTTAACACTGCTGACTGCATCTCAGTGTAAGAAATACCTTAGAAATTGCACAGATGAGGTAATTATCACTGCAGACTGCTATTTAAAAATGTGTTACTATGACTAATGGGGGAAGAAAAAAGGGTATTTTTTATTTCTCAAAATATGGCACACGCCTCTATAAAAGGTATTCAACAATTAAATGCAGAGTTTTTACATACAGCCCTTTGCTGATGTGAATATTAGAAATGGATGCTATATGGTCAACGGAGCACTGCTGAAGTACGGGCAGTCACACAAGAGTGACGTTTCCCATCTAATCACACAAACACGCCAACAAACCCTGGCACCTCGGTGGTCTGGTTCCTCGCTGATATTTCAGTTGTTCGGCTGCCGCAGCCACAGCCACAGTGAATTTTGAATTAAACACTAGTGCTCGGCGATGTTGACGCTCGCAGTCAAGCAGATCTTGATGAAATTAGAGATGCAGAAAATATTTTTTGACAGAGTGCACAAGCAAAACAGCCAGAAGTGCAGCCAGTTTGGTGCGAACGGCTCGTGCAGAGAGAGAGACCGGTGAGATGTTGAAAATTGGACTCTCTGATTTTGGCAGGAAGTGGCGAATTTTATTAGCAATCTATGCCGCAAACATAACTTTCCGACTATTAACAGTTTTTAGTTGCCAAAAGAAAATCACCATTTCTAATTGCTTCTCAGCTCTTACATTTTACAATGGAGAAAAAGAGGAAGGCAAGCAAACTTACATCTCCATTATGTAAAATATTAGATAGTGGAGAATACAGTAGCATTCCAGTTTAACAAAATCTTCAGAAATGTAAACACTTTACAACCTTCTGCCCAAACCCCGCACCTGTAATCCCACAACAATTTTGCACACACGTATGAAAAATGTGCAGGAAAATTTTGCAAAGCGTTGTAAATTAAATAGGAATTGGTAAAAATAAGGCTGGCTATTCTTACTGTTGCTATTTATTACCTAGCGTGCGAGGTCTTGGAAGTCTAAGGACACTTTGCTTCCTTGAAGGAACACGTCGTATTCTGATTTTCCTTTGAATTCAACAGAATGCAAATTTTAAATTATTAGTGCAAGAGACAGCAGGATTACTTCCGTCCTGTGAAGCACCAAACCCCACCTGTTTTACTGTATTTCTTCCTAGCCCAGAAGGAAAATGCAGCCTTTTTGGCTCTGCGAGTACCACCGTGATGACTGAGCAGAGGAAATTGCTACGAAACGATCCTTTAAGTGTCTATGACTTAGAGGTTTGGATGGGCTAAATGAGACTTTTAAAGCAGGGTGTCTGAGCTCCATTGAAAATACTCTCAGCTTTTCAGGCCCCCAAAGGTTCGCTAAGACACAGGATGTGAAAATTAGTAGCCAGCTCCTTTGCAGAGAAAGGCTGGCAAGCTCGACGGGGAAATATCCTTTAGTCATAGCGGGGAGAGTGGCCCTTGGGGAAGGGGCAGATGGACTTGGCTCCTACGGTCAGCTACGTCACCCAGCCAGAAACACACTGCTTGTCACCAAAACCAAACCAGCTGTTCTCAACCCCAAGGTTATATATTTATTAATTGCAAAAGTGTCATTATCCAGTGCTCTGATCGTGCTAGCTAAGAAGACCACGCATGTAAGCTTTCCAGCTGCATTAAAAAAGCATTGATCAGTCGCTCCACGAGGTGAGCGGGGACGTTTCGTGCCCGGCCTTGCCAGAACATGGCTAGCATACGTACTAGCTTGCAGAGGAGAGGGTCTTGAAAATGAAATACGAATTCTTCTACCCATCCTTACTGGAGCCACGGATGTCGGAGAGAAGGTAATGGAGAGCTGGCCAGTGCCGATGTGCGATGGTTTGAAACTCATGCTGATGACAAAGCTAAAGGAGCAACGCCGTGTATGGGCACGAGGCGGGAGCCAAGGGCTCAACTACGGGCTCGCTGGACTACAAAGTGCCCGGTGAAGCTCGCGGCTGCCGACGGCCAAGCTTTCGTGTCCGTGGCAGTGGAGGCTCGCCCTGAGACCTTTCGGGGCCCCGGAGGCTGCCTGCAGCATCGCCACGTGGTAGCCTTGGGTGGCCGGTGCTCTCTTTCCCCTCCGCAAAATACCCCCAAAGCAGAAGGGGAATGCAGTTCAGGTGAAACGGGTGAGCGGGAAGGACCCCATCCCCGTAGGAGAAGCACCAGGCTCCAGCCCCTGGTAGGACCCAGGCCCAGGAGCAGAGCCGACGTTCCTCTGACCGGGAACGCTCGGGTCTAGCTCGGCTCCCGTTTGCAACCAGGGTCCCCAGAGAGCGCGCAGAGGAGCGAGGGGACAACGAAACCCAACCTCTCTTTCCTCCTTCTGCGGGACAGCGGAGCGGCCCCTGCACGTGCGCGCCCGCGTTTCGAAGCCAACCCCCCGGGAGATGCAGCGACCGTGACAGCCTTCGCAGGATGCGTCCCGCCGGGCGCCCGCTGGGCCGGCGTGGCTCCGCACCCACCCCTACCGCTAGCCCCCTCGCAGTGCAACAATTTACCCTTGAATAAATTAGCAATAATTGGAAATCCACTTCACTGGACCTTACGCAGCATGACTAATGCGACTCACTTTTTAGCTCTGTTCCTTTTGTGTGACTACTCAGCAAAGAGGGTGCCTTAGAAAAGAGAAGAACCAGTAAACTTTATGCTGTGGAAAAAGAAATGACAGTCTCTGAAGAGTGATATAAAGGTTTAATGGGTGCTTTGGATGCACAAGAAGCCAGTGTTTTAAGAGTACTGTGGGGCACAATGCTTCTACTGATGGCTTTTTTGCCTTTGTATCCTTGTCTTTACCTTTTAGATGGTGCATGTTAATTTTGGTGGCACGGAGACAAGGCTCAGAAAAGTACATTGCTGCAACAAAGGGAATACAAATCTGCAGAGCACAAATAATTTTGAAAAAAACAAAAGATTTGTGCTATTTACTAGAAATGTTGCAGAGGTTGGGTGGGCTGAGAGTCATCTGAATCTCAGCCTTTGTCTTTGCCTAGATGTCTTAAGAGAATGTGGTTAAGCCACTTAAACCCCTCCTTCATGGAAAAAAAAATCATATTAAAGGATATTTAGAATAGAATAATAGAATAATAACGGGATAAATGAATAATAGAAGATATTTAGAATATTCACTTACAGTGAAATTACAGCATAAAAGGCTAACGTGCCAGAAATGCAATTTTTAAAAAGTGAGAGTGTAAACATTGTTAATTCTGGAGTGTCATATACTTCAGTTTTTTTCATGACC
>JAVJGG010000008.1:4333964-4371191 GCA_035590195.1 Aviceda cuculoides
CAGAGGTGCCCCCGGGGAGTCGCACCCCCAGCTGTACTGGTGCGGGGGGGTTACCCCAGCCTGGCGCTGGGACTTTGCTTTTGATCTTGCCCGCCCCCTCGTCCAGATTGCAGAAGTCCCTCTGAGGGGTAGTCCTGCTGCCCAGTCATTCCCCTGCAAAATGTTACCGCCTGCAAACCTGCTGAGCATGCACTCTACCTAATCACCCAGGTTGCTGATTAAAATGTTACACAATATCTGCAAAACACCACTTTTAACCAAGCACCAGTTAGGCTGTGATCTACTCAGCACTATTCCGTGTGCTCTGCAGTCCAGGCAGCCTGCCTATATGGTCCATTTCTCCTCCAGCTGGCTACCAGGGTATCATGGGACTCTATGTCAAAAGCCGTACTAATTTAAAGGTAAAAGACATCCACTGCTCTCTCCTCATCCAAGCTGCCAGTCATCTCAAAAGAGAAGGCCAGTCAGGTTTGTCAGGCACGATTCGCTCCTGATCAGTCCATTCTGGCTAGGTCCTTAGCTGCCTTGGAATGCCTTCCATGAGAACCAGCACCATCACTTTCCTGGAGACTAGTGTGAAGCTGATGGGCCCACAGGTCCTCACCTTTACCCTTTCTGATGACGGCTGTAGTATTTGCTTTTCTCCAGGCATCAGGAACCCCCTCCAGTCACCACAATCTTTCAATGATGAGAGACAGCAGCTTCATGATGACACTAGCTAGCTCCCTCAGCAGCCTCCAGTGTGTCCTGCCGGTCCCACGGACCAGCTCATATAAATAGACCCTAACTCCATCCTCTACTGCATGTAACACCTCTCTCCCCTACGTTTTGCTTCTAGACACAAGCAGATGACCGGGAGGTCTGCGAGCAGACTCTGACTGCAAAGCCCGAGGCAAAGAAAGTATTGAACACCTCAGCCCTATCCATGTCCTGCAAGCAAAGGCCATCACCCAGTAAGACACCCAAATTTTCCCTGGTGTTTCTTATGTTGCTTGATTCCAGCCAGGCTTTGACCTTCCTCATTCTGTCCTTACAGGCCCAGGTAATATTTCTTTATTCCTCCTCGGTAGCCCGCTCCTGCTTCCATTTCCTGTATGCTTCCATTTTTTGTGTGAGTTAAATCAAGAGTTTCCCGTTCAGCAAGCTGGCCTCCTGCCACGCCTGCCTGTTCTTCTGCATTTCAGATGATTTTCTTGCATTTTGAGCAGGTCGTCACTGAAGTCTGACCAGCCCTTATGAGCTCCCTTACCTTCAGGGACAGCCTAACATGGGATCAGGCCTGCCTACCAGCTGAACTCTTGTGTTCTTGCCTTCCTCACTGCCCTCAGGACTGTAAACTCCAGCATCTGACAGCTCCTGCAGTCAAGGCTGCTACTGACTGACAGCTCGTTCTCATTCAGGAGTCCAGCAAATCACCTCCCCTAGTTAGCTTGTTCAGCACTTGCATCAGAAAACTGTCTTCCACGCACTTCAGAAGTCTGGATTGCTTGTGTCCCATCACACGGTCCTCTCAGTAGATACCGGCATAGCTGAAGTCCTCCATGAGAGTCAGAAAGAATTTGAGATACTTCTTTCAGTTGTTTAAAGAAATCTTTGCCCACAGTCGCTCCTTGATCGGGCTCCACCATGATACTCCCCCATTCTGGCTTCCCCTCTGACCCTGATCCATCAGCTCACAGTCAGCCTGTTACCCATGTCACCACGGATATTACCATTATATCTTCTTTCCTGTGCTAGCCATTTTAAAATAAAAAGGCCGTGGTTTCTGGGCTTTGCATGTGTCTCCTGTCAGAGTTTGCTCAGCAAGCTTTGATCCCATCTGCTCAAGGGCCTTAGACAGAACATACCTTTCTGATAGCCTTGGTATGAGAGAGACTACAAGCTGCCAGAAGAGGACAGAAGCATTTCTGAGTATGCACAAAAGCAGACTTTAGAGCACTTAAGAGCACATGCAGGGATTAGCAGTGTGGCTGGGAATTGCATTCTCGGATGCAGGTGTCTAAAATCAACTCAAGGCAACTAAAATTTTAATAATCAGAAAGTATAATATGGTCCAGTGTTAAGGATAATTCAAAATACCTGACACTGTGAAGCTATATAATGAAGTAAGAATAAAGTCTCTTGTTCATTAAGTCTATTGATTCTAGCTGGGTAAAGAAGAAAAGAGGACAGAACAGGTTGCAATCATGACATCATGATAACCACAAACAGCGAAATGAGGGAAGAAAATGGATAAGTCTGTGTGGGTTGGAGATAGGAGAAGACCAATCTGATGGCCTTTTAAGACAAAATGACTGTCTACATGGACAAAGAGAGAGCAGCAGATGTAATACGCCCTGACTTTAGAGGACGTGGCATTTCACCCGGAAGCTGAGAAAATATAGGCTAGAAGAATGGACTGTTAGATGGGTTGAAAACTGGCTGGACAGATGAGACAGAAGGATAGTTATCCATGGTTCAGTGACTAGTCGGCAGCTACTAACAAGTGGAGAACCTCAGGCTTTGATACTAGGGCCAATTTTATCCTGCATCTTCTGCATCAACCTCAGTGATGACACAGAATGAGCCCTGAGCAAATCTTCCAGTGACGCCAAACTAGAGGGACACGACCGGTAGAGTTTCAGCCCAGAGGCACCATGAGAAACTTGAGGACTAGGTCAACGGGAGCACCAGGAAGTTCAGCAAGGAGAAGCAAGGAGCTATGCAGCGGGGACTGGATAACCCCACATGTCTGCCCGGCCGAAGGTGACAGGCTACAGACTGTGCCTGCTGAAAGGGGCCTGGGGCTTTGCCGGGTGGCAACCTCAATGAGGACCAGCCAGGGAACGGGGTGCTCTCCTTGCAAACGAGACAGGCTGCACACTGGACTACATCAGGAGGAGCATGGCCAAAAGACTAAGGAGGTTATTGTCCCCTTTTACTCAGCACTGGTGAAGTTGCACCTGGAGTACGATCTCCAGCTTTGGCCACCTACTTCAAGCCAGGTGTTGAGGAACTGTGGAGGGCGGTCAAGATGTGAGAAAGCTTTTGACACTGCTGCACGTAACAACCTCAAAGGAAATGGGCTAATGTGGAAACCTACCTTCAAAAAGTAGCAACCAGTATTCAGCTGAACACCTTTACTGGAGGGTGAAGGGGCATAATTTCAATATTTTCATTAACAACTTGGATACTGCAAGAGAGATTAGATTTTCAGTATTTTCAGCCACCTGTAATTTGGAGGGAGATGCAAAGACATTCTCAGACTGGATAGACAGTAAGAAGTGAAAAAGATAGAACACCACCACAGAAGAGACAGAGACACAGAGGCAGAAACAAAGCTGAAAATGCACTAAGAGTAGTAGGTTGAAGTGAATGAGTGCCACCAATGCAGTGTTATTACAAAAAAGACAAAGCCAATTCTGGAAATATATTAACAGCAACATCATAGATAATAAAATAGGAAGTAATTGCACTGTTTTATGTGGCATTTGTAGGAGCTCAATTGAAATACCCAGTTTTGGGGACCAGAAATGGAAAAAGATTGGAGAGAGTCCACAAGCTTACAAGAAGACTGATAAGACATTCAGGCACCTCCTGTTAGAAAAAGCTGAAGGATATGCAGTCACTTTCACTAAAAAGGGAAAATCTATAGGAGACGTTAATAACAATTCAATACGCAGAATAATGTTTTATGGGAGAGGGTTACAGGTTTCTGCTTTTCTTTCTGTAAGTGGTTGTGGACAACAAAATCCATCTCATTGGCTGAAAACAACATTTAAGTTCAATTTTTAGAGAATCCTGAGCAGTCATTAGGGGCACCAGAGACATCTGTGGGCACCCTCTACAACTGGTTACAGAAACATCCATCGTGGTGCTTTAGAAAGGCTTCATCCTGCTTCAGATCAGAGGACTGAAGTAGGTGACGACAGCTCCTCCAGCTCAACACTTCTGTTAGCCCAGAAAACCCTCCAACAAATGATCCCAAATGGAAGCCCTAGTTTCCCCTGCCAGATACGTTTATCAGTAGAACAAAAAAAGACACAATTCAATAAACGCTCTGCCTCATTCAAGGAATCAGGCTTGATAGCCACCGCAGATTTACTATACATACCAACTTTACTAAGCACTTGCAGAGTTCTGGGTGTGAAAAAAGTCAGCGACTGACAAGTTGGAAGCTTCCTGCATGTAACTCGCCCATTTAAAAGCTAGCACAAGTCCTCTTTTCTTGAACAGCAAGAGTAAAAAAAGGACCTATAGGCAGCTCTGTGTGAAACCCCAGGCAAGACTTCTTTCAGCTGAGAAGCTGCTGCTTATTGCCAGTGTCCCTCAGAGGGGCCTCATTTGCTTCACTAGCGTTTCGTCACACCCTGTCCAAACCACCAACTTACCAACTCCTGGACCGCATTGGAAAAGAGCCTTCTTAACCTCCAGCTTCAGCTCATAGAGATCCCCTCTCTGCTACTGCTACTACCTGGTCTTCAGTGCTCAGAGGTACATGTTAAATAATAATAATAATAATAATAATAATAATAATAATAATAATAATGATATTTTTTGACCTCAATCAGGAGGCTGCTTGCCAAGACCATCTGTCCTGGAAAGGTGGCCCTTGTGGGTCTGTTCTCCCTCAGCAGCACAGAGAAAGCTCAGAGCTTCAACGGCAAGAGAAAGGGGAGGTCTCCGAGACCTCTTCGGCCCGCTGGCTGCTCTTAAGGCAAAGTCTCGTTGCTCTTCCTACAGGGAACATCGCCCCTGGGAGGGCATGAGCCACTCGGCATTTTGCCATGTAGCACCAAATATACCTCTATGACGAGATGGACATAGGAAGGGGTGATGCCTGCTGACCGGGGATTGGGATCGCCCTCACAGGCTACGAGCCAGTTGCTCTTTCTGCTAGTTTCTGTCAAGTCACATCAAGCGCTACTCAGAGGTTGCTCAGTGTGTGAATTCCCCCCAGCTACAAAATCGAGCATGTGTGTGCAGGGTTACTTGTAGTAGCCTCAAGCACTGCAATCCGCAACCCGCCATCACATTTCTGGGCATTTCTTCTCGGCCCTTCCATTGTACCTCACCAACGATAAGCAAACTTGACGTGAAGCCAAATTCTGAAATCAGGTCCCGCTCAGGAGCTGCTGCTGTTTTCCACATGCTCGCCCTGAACGAGCTTCTGCAAAGCATCTACTCTAGAAAAACACATACTCAGATGCAAGAGCGCCGGGTGGCAGAGCCAAGCATCCCTCATCCCTCCCTCCCTGCTCAGTGAGCTCTTTCACAGTCGAGTAGCAGCCGGTCACGGCAGGCGCAGGGTCTTCTGGAGGATGAAAGGTGCTCAGTAACAACATTGCTCCCTTGTGTCTCCATCTCTCTCTTCCAGAGACCGGGGGCAGATGATGAATGTTCAGCCCAAGTGATGTGGATGCAACTCCCTGGTCATATAACACTCTTTTCCCACATAATCTTTTGTTAATTTTCATTTGAGAGCTGCTTCACCTGCTGTGTCACCATAGGAAAAAATGAAGAGCTAAACCCATTTACACAAGCTGGGGATCTGGCCAAACGTTTTAAAAACAACCCAAGTCTTACAGGCCAAATCTCTATACTTTCCAACCCAGACAGCAAAACTGGAAACAAATGCTAAAATGCTACAGCATTGCTCATTACTTAAGGGGGAGGGAAAGATAGGTCCTTTATCTAAGGATCATGCGCGTCTTAGAGACATCAAATTCATGTCCTTCCTGATGTGAGAAATCACAGGCACGTTCTACTCCCATTTCTCCAAAGGTGCCCAGCACCACAGAGGGCTGTGTCAATGGCTAAAAGATACCTGTGTGCTTTAAAGCACCAGGCTTATGGACTGCTGCATACTTCTACCTACAGAAAAAAAAAAAAAAAAAAAAAAAAAAAAGCATTTGCAGGGACAGATTTTTGAAAAAGAGCCACAATAGAAGGCAAGCAACTATTTCCAGTTCCCACTAGAGTTCATTATCGTTGGTGCAACATGCACACAACAGGGGATAAATCTTGGTCCTGTTGATGCCAAATGGTGTGAATTTTCCCACTGACATAATGGTGCCAAGGTTCGTCCTCATGGCACTAACTTCAGAGGAGGACAGTTTGGCAACTTAGACATTTCACACTATTTCCACAGTTTAGATATTGTTATATGCTTTGCAACATAAAGTCTATGCTACACCACCGTGATTTAAGAAAGCCCCGAAGGAGGTCACAGCTACGCGTCCGGTAACGGATTTAACCACAGCAATGATTGCTACACACACACGCTCTGGCAGAAAAGATGCTCGGTAAAAATGTAAGCCAGTAAGTAATAATGGTTAAAGTAGCAACCCACAAGGAGCAAAAATGCAGCATTTCAAAAGCACCAAACCAAGAATCAATCTGTGAAGCCACGGCTTAGGTTTGCGAAGCCACAATTCAATCTCTGATAACAAAACCCCAGTCTGACAGTGACTCAGATCTAGTTCTGCTTTACTTGAACCAAGAAACTGGGAGGTTAGAAGGCAAAGTTAGAACAAATTGTTTCAGTTTAGCTCTCATTAGTAATTAACGAAATTCTCTATTTGATAAGAAGGAAGAAATTTGTGAGACGAGATGGCAGCCAACAGATACCGTTACAGTAAAATCCGCACAGGGTCAGCAACACTGCATATGATGTTGCAAAATCTGGAAGAAATTGTTTGGCATGTTTTTGTGACTGATAAATTTATCAAGTGGATTCCTTTCAACCCTCCACACAACCAAATACTACTTCCATTATTTCAATGCTGCAGCTGTGAATAAGGGCTCAGATTCTAAACACAGAGCTTTTAAAATGATTTACAGGAGACGTATACTTCACAATTTTAAGTAATAAAAGGTTTGCTCTGCAACTGCGATGACAAAGATTTTTTAACTGAAATATGACATGGCATGTACTCTTACAGCTATTTAGTCTATCAATGCCTAGAATAAGATATTGCAAGGTGAGCGAGTCCAGTGACCCCACTCACCTCCTCCTGTAGCACTGCCTACAGCAGTTGTCCCCTAACTGGCCTTCAAGGTTTGGAAGGAGAACGTCATCACGGTGTTTGTGGAACAGCTCTAGGGGCCCGTTCAGTGAAGGGACGAGTGTTTCTTCTGCGGTGCTGCCAGTCCTCGGCCTCCAGAGCACCCAGCCGGAGCGCAAAGACCTTGGCCCTCGGGACAGGAGAAGGCCTTGGTGGCTATCCCAAGCTCATGTCGGATAACTGTGAATTAGTCACAAGGCACTCATAAATCAACGCGTGGGCTAATGGATTACCGATTGTGGAGCCTTTTCCTACCTGGTGTATTTCTTTTGTATTTGAGGCAGAAGACGGCCACTCCCAGATTTCATTTCTCATGCATATTTCACTCCATTTTTCCTTCCTGCAGTATTTGTGCCATTTATCTTGTCCTATATTCACTTTCCTTTTTTTTCCTACTTTTGGGAAAAGCATCTAATATCCCTGTAGCATTAGTTTTTCTTTGTTAATGTCAAAAAATGTTAATCCGTGAAGACTTGCTTCCTAGATAATGTTAATTCAGCTGCCAGTTTTATAATAGGATTATGCTTTCCAGGATTTAAAAATCCCACTTGTTAGCTACAAAACAGACTTCTACTAACAACTATAAAATCTAATTTAATCCCTATTGGCATTAACTAAATAGCTGAGGTATAATTTCTGTCTAGCTACACTTAACACCCTGCTATTGCCATAAATATATAAAATTCCCTTTGAAGTTATAAAAGAAACTGTTCAGTAGGATAAACAGGGTCTCATGAGTCCAATCATATGCTATCTCCAAGGCATAACAAATGTTGTTTACATATTGTAGGGATTTTGTGGACAGTTTATTTAAATAGATTCACCCATGTTTACATGTATTAATTTGCCCTTTTTCTCAAGAAAATGCAAACTAAATTAGGATCTATAATTATTCTATTTAAAAATAATTGGTTAATGAGTGGAAGATTGGGTCTGTGTGGATTCAAAGTTTAAAACGTAACCAAATAACCTGGCTAAGCTGGAAGAAAATACCAATTTGTTCAACACATCCCCTTTTAACACACAATTGCATTGTGAAACCTTAGAAGATGAAGTTATCTCAAGCCTGGCGTAGGAGCAGCTATTCTGAGGCAATCTAGTAAGAGACTGTAACAAGTAAGGAGGAAAGAATGAGCAAGCCATGGTTTATAATCATCCTAAAATGAACAGCCAGGGTCTTTACAACCATTTGCTCCCAAAGGGGGAACAACACAAGGATTTATGATCTTCTGGAGCTCAGTGATCAGAAATGAAGGAAAATATTTACAATTCTTTTCTCCCAATCTTGAAATAACTGGCAAGTACATTGTTCTGGAGAGGGCAGCCCTAACGCACTGCAGTGAAAGAAGGATACCAAAAAGAGCTATTACAGTGATCCGCCGTAGACAGCACTATGTTATGCAGCCATTCAGGAGTTGAAACAGCTATCTCAGAGCAACCAAGCTGCTTTAAAGATAGAAATTGTAGTCAAACTCAGAAAACACTACGATTTTATTTATCCGTTCAGAAAAGATGCAAAGTGCTGCTCAGACTCCGCAGTCAGCTTATCCCTTTCCTTATTGATAAACAAGAAGACAGATCATAATCTCCCTTATGATATTGTAGCTAAAAGGAAAGATGGGCGACCTCAGCAGAGCAGCTTACGTTAACATCCAAATCTGCAGTATGCTGGATTTGCAGATGTGTGCATTTGTCTTTGGAGACAGATACACAACATACTTCAGTCGATGCCTTTAGATGTGCTAACAACTGCACATGCTCCATACATACATAAAAAACACTGCCGAAACAGCAGCTTTCACATGTGGCTAGATGTTTTGACGTACCTGAAATGAAGAAAAAAAAACCTGGCATGTTTTTTGCTTCTTTGCAGAAGAATTCCTTAGTTAGAAGCCCAAACTCTGGGCATGGCAATATGTAACCCGGGTACACATTAAGAACTTTTGTGCCCCTGGAGCCTGCTGCTTACTATGTACCCAGCAGAGCTATGCAGGTTTAGATGTGAGTAAACAAATGCATGTACTTCCTAATGCTCTGTCCCCATTTATTATGGCTTTTACGACAGGGACGAGAAAAATCACAAGAGTTGCGTATTGTGTTCTATTCTGGTATGTGCGTGCGCAATGAATTCATGGCTCTGGATGCTCTCCAGTTTCCGTAAGCCAGAGATGGGGTTTTGTAGCTATTTTGGATACCAGCCTGTTCCATGAAAGTGTATTCTTTTGGTGTATAAAGCACTGTTTAACGTACAGTCTTTTCACAACTGAGAGAAAAAAGTAATTCATAGAATATGTAAAAACCAGGGCTTTAGGCAATTGTAATCCATGTGTTTTGTCTTCTGCTGAACAGAGATAAATTACTCCACTCTAAGTCGAAGGGATGTCATGGCATGGACTTAGTTCATGGTGGAAATAAAAGGGTGGGTTTAGATGGTTCTATGCTTATTTTGGGAATGGTGTGTCCTGCAACTAGCACAACACACATGCCTTCAGTTCAATATATAGTGGTGTATAGGGGGAAGAAGCTCAAACTCCTGAAGGGCTTAATCCTGAATTACTCATTTAGACACAAATGTCCTTAATTCATTGTGAAATGTTATCTGAATAAGGACTGCAGAATCTGCAGCATCATAAGTATTGTGGACTCCTGCTAACTGGACATACAGTGGAAGGAAATGAGGCATAGGTACTGGTGGTTTAGCTCCCACCACTGAGTGCTAGGATCCTTTTCTCTGGTTTCCAGAGGAATATTAGATGAAACCGAAGGTACAGAGGTTAAATACCATGCTTTCAGCTGACACCTGCCAAGGTTCCCAAGCCTAGCCATGGCCACACACATCCTCACCCTCATCTGCTCATGGCCAACAAAAAGCAAAGGAGACCTGGAGCAAATGGTGTTGGGTGCTGAGAACCCCTGTGACTGCGATCTGGGCAGTACCTTTATGTTTTCCTCACTCCCAGTACCACTGCAACCTTGACAACACAACCCAACACATGGCTCTGCGTGCAAACAAAAGCCTGCCCAAATTCGATCCAACACATTGTTTCTAAGCTACACGTGTATACCGAACTTTTTGCATTGGCTTGATCTTCTGTAGCACACTTGAAACTCAACGGCTCCCTTCAAGCTAAGTGCTAGATGAGCAACGGCTGCGCAGCCAGGTCCTTCCCAATATGAAAACTGATGAAACATTGAAAACCTGTCCAGAAATGTGTAGTAATACACAACTTCCAGTCCCGCAATTAGCCTTCGATACCCAGCTGTGCTGATGAGCCTGAGGACAGTGGACTACACACGGAGTTGAAGTACTGTGAATTCCAAGTCCATACAAACTTTAACTCTATGTTTTAAAATATTTTCCCAGGTCTATTAATGTATTCCTGCCTGAAATCCCTGTTAATACTGAGCCAAGACATTTTCCCTAAGTTTCTAGACACTGTTCTGTCAGCAGTAATAGATATATCAGAACATGTCCAAGTCATACTTAATTGGATACAACTGAATCAGTGGAAAAGAAATAACTGGCAATTCAAAGGCTCTGCTCGAAGAGACACAGGCATTACTGAGCTCATTAAGAAGAAAATTGCTGAATAGTGTGATCATCCTTATGAATCCTCAAATCTTTATGTAAGGAAGATGATTGGCTTGTAGAGTAAAACAATAGGAACAAAAACTTTTATTGTCACAGTTACCACTCAGGAGTGGCAGTTCTTCCAGGACCATGGTGGGATTAATAAGGAAATGAAAACACTTTACAACTTTCATAAAAATGTATATTCATCAGAACTCTTCAAGGATCAAAAAGGCCTTGCAGAGTTTCACTGTAGAGTTCAGCTTCCCTACAATAAACCAGAGAGATTTTGGACTCCCCAATTCCTACAGAAGAAATTTCCCATGCTACTGAGAATTTTAATAATGGCAAGCCACTGGGGAAAGCAGCATTCCCATTTTAATTTTGTGCATCTTTTGAAGAGAAGTCACCCTACTATGCGCCTGTGTACATTTAATCATTCTCTACACACTTTATCAGCAAGCCTTCTCCCTGTAGGAGGAATACAATTAGGTACAGTACTAATTTGTTATAAATAAAGCAAAGACCTGGTAAAATAACCTAGTTATCAATGTTTCATGCGACTGTGCCTATGAAGTACTAGCTAACATTCTCACTATGAGCCTAGAGAAATACCTGCGGCATTGATAAATCCTAACCAACTTGGCTTTATTAAAAAAAAAAAAAAAATTATCAACACATAATACAGGAAAACTGTTGATTTTAATTGAAGTAGCTAGAGATTTATGGAAACCAACTGCAGCTTTTTTCCACTGATACTGTAAAAGCCTTCAATAAGATCAATAAGGAAATGCATTTCAATAAGGAAAGCCTAGGATTTTTTTGCATACCACGCTGACCCATTTTATGTATTTATCTCCACTCCCAAATTTAGGTGAAGTGTTATTTTATATGCAAGAGCCTCTTCTCATCAGTGATAAGGAATAAAAAGGTCAGAAGGCCTCAGATTAGGGGAAAAATGGTAGGCAAGGATGCTCTCTTGCCGGCGTGCTGTTTATTCTGACCCCAGGATCAGATCACTGGAGAGGTGGAGGAGGCATTCTCATGGAGAGAAATCTCCATAAAATCAGCATGTATGCGGATGATCTGCTCTTAACTGTAATGAACCCAGAGTCATCTCTTGCGTATGCGTTATTCATAATGGAACAGTTTGAAAAGTGGTCAGGCTTCAATCCTATTTTTAAAAACAGACGATTCAAAAGAATTAATTGATTTTTTTTTTTTTTCTTCCATGGCACAACACAGCAATGATCTTTTAAGTGGCTACAAGATATTAAGTAGGACCAAAATTATGCTATGACCCTAAGAGGCCATGCTGCGGATAAGCAAAACGGGTCCTTCCCTACCCATCCTCTTAGCCCAACGGAGCTTCCCCTCACTGCTGAAGGGAGCAGGGAGAACAGAAGAGGCTCAGGGGCTGCTGTTTCCCCTCCGGAGGAAGGGATGTGAGGAAAGGACAGAGCTAAGGCTTCCTCTTCCCCAGCTTCTCTTGCTCAAGTGGTGGGGGAGAGAGCAATTTCCTTCTAGAAGAGACAAAGCGATACAATCACGATTTAGGAGCTTAAACCCTAATCGGTCCTATGTCGTTTTACAGCGCAGCCCTGGATATCAATCACTTTCACTGGACGAATGAGATCTATTTCATGCCAGAGGAACAACAATAAAATTTCCTATTTTTAAGTGTTTTGTGGCAGAGAACCGCTCAGACATTTCCCAGCCATGTGTACACTTCAAGGGATTGCTTTTACACCTCTGATACAAAAAAGGTGAGGAGGAACATGGGATTTTGGTTTGATTCTTAATTATAACACTGGCATTCCCCATGGAAAGAAAAGACCAAATCCTAGCCCCTTAAAAATTTCCCTGAGATAATTTTCAAAGGTCATCTTTGGCAGAAGGGACTGTGCCCTGCCTGGCCTGATGGCACACTAAAGAGAGCTACAGCGTAAGGTGCCGTATATCCCAATTATTTAAAACCACCCTGCTGACCTCAGTGAAGATAAAGCCACTGATAGCACTGGTTTTGAGGCATCAAAATGCTCTGAAACTCTTGTCAAGGACTCAGAAAGAGGCATAAACACTACAGGAGCAGCTCCAACTGGTCTCTTGCTAGGCTGGCCTGGCAGCTAACACCTCCTGGACGCTCTGAAGAACAGCAGCACTGAAGACAGGATCCTGCTGGAAAAAATGCTTTTCTAGAAAACTTCTGCAAGGCTGCTAACCTTACAAGACCTACGGGAACTAACTACAAAACCTCAGCCCCCTCTGCCCTTGGAAAATGAAAGCACTGGCATGGAAATCTTCCTTTCTCCATCAGGAGAAGGAAACTTTTCCACCTGATAAGAGGTTTACCTGGCATGGAAGCACAGTAAGTAATGCAACTCTACGGAGAAAGCTATACCAGGGAGGGCTGGCTCGGCTGACAGCCCTTGAGATACCTTCAGACAGCTCAGCTCCTGCACAGAGACCTCTCAACGGCATAACATGCAATTCAGCTTACTGGCTTATATGACTTAGTCAAGCACATTGATGCAGCCACCTTTTTTATTTTTTTTCTTTTTTACAATTAAAATGAAAGAATATTCAGGCCTTCTCCTGTGAAGAGCTAAAATAGATGCAGCCTATTTTTGTACCATTTCACAGAAAGTCTCTAGAGTATGATGCATTTGCAACATATCGACACTGCAATCTGTATTATTTCTAATTTTATAGTTTTACAACTTCTGTTTGAACTATTCACTTAAAAATATTGCCAAGCAAGCCATTCTGAGTCATTTCTTTAAAATGTATAGCAACACTGGAGAAACTTTACATATACATTAGTGGGGAAGAGCTCTTCACCTGTGAATTCCCTTTAGTAGTACTCAGTTCTCCCCCAACCAAAACATAAATTTCTGTTGTAGAGATTTCCAACATCTTACAGAGCCAGACACCTGTAGACATAGCTGACAGTCCACACCATATGACACCATGCATCTGAACCTCTAAAAACAGCGTGTGGAGCCCCAACCAGGATTTGAGGTCAGCATGACTAGTAGGATATGTTCAGCAAGACTAAAGCTAACTTTTAAAAGAAGGCTGAAATTTTCAGCAACACTGGGATATCTTCCTCCCATCTTCCCTATTCTGAATTTTTTAAGCCCCCCTACAGCTCTGTCCAGTCCCAAAGGGGCTGCAAAAGCTCCATGTGTCCTACTCATACCAGGATCAGCTTTCACTCTACTTGCAGGCTCAGTATTCAGCATACTATAACTTTGCTTTTTAGCCATTTCTTCCCACTGGTTCCCCTCAGAAAATTTGCTGAGGAATTTTCTCCTTGTGAACTTCTTGCTGCAAGGTGATTTTTTTCAATTTAGTCAAAATATCAACTAGAAAAAAAAAATACTGAAAAGAAGGAGATGTCAACAGATGATACCTGAAATCACGGTCAGTGCTGTAGCTCTTGAAGGTAAGAAATGCAGACACCAAAGTGGTAAGCATATTAGGGCATGGGTATGGGCTCCATTGTTCTGGTGCTCTCTATAAGCCATTACAAAACATAATTGTGGGTGGAGGGCACATGGGAAGATACCTTCCATAATTTCTTTGAGAGAAAATATTGTATAGAAAACTGTTAAAAATTTTTAATTGATGACTGCAGATGTTATCAGTTTCAGTTATAGGAAGTTCATCTTCCTCGTTTCCCTCTAAATGAGGAACCAAAGGGAGCTGCTGACATTCCAGATTATTGATCTCTCCAAATATAACTTAATCCTAATTCAAACCACAGAGCATCTTGTTAAAATAAGCTTGTTAAGATGTGGTTCAAACTTGCTGCTTGGATTTGATGCAAGGGAAGGGCTTCTGTAGACAGGTAAGTTTGGCTCACGGCACTGTGAACCTTCAACCAGGTCCTGATTTTCCTCAAACCCAACATTTTTGCAGCAGTTTCAAGAAAATCCATACGTAGCATTTTTAGTGATATAAAACACAGCAATAAGTAGTCAAATTCATCAGTACTATTCATTTTAAGAATAATGATTAAAGGACAGACTCAGCGTTGCTGGGTTTCCCAGTGGTTATTTTTTCTGAGTTTGAGATGACCCATTTGCAATGGGCCACTGAATACTGTACTTCATGCATGTTCTTGACATATCTTTCACGCAAAGTCTCCAAACACCTCATAAACATTAATAAATTAAGCTGCAAGAGCAATTATAATTTCAGTTTCACATTCACAGAACCTAAGTCTCAAAGTCTTCCTGAGTATCTGTGGCAGATCTAAAAATGAAATTCAGGCTTCCAATCACTTTGAACTACACTTTACTACTGGATCATGCAACCACACAGTCCAATTCAGGTTGGAAGGGACGGCAGGAGACCACCTCGTCCGTCCGCCTCCTCCAAGCAGGGCTCACTACTGCTCCACACCAGGTCGCTCGCGCCTTCATCCAGCCAAGGCTGGAATACCCCCACGGAGGAGGATGCACCACCGCTCTGGACAACCTCTTCCAGCGCCCGGCGAAGATTTTTTGCCCCCGTCTCCGGTCAGCATCTCCCCTCGTGCAACCTGTGGCCATTGCTCCTGCCCTGGCGCTGAGCTCCTCCCGGGAAGAGCCCGGCTCTGCCACCCACCCTCAGGCTCCCCTCAGGCAGCAAAGCCTCCATCGAGGCCCAGCTCGGCCGTCTCTCCTCCGGCATGGCCAAACCCAGCTCCTCAGCCTCTCCTCCCGCGCCACCGCCACCTCGGTGGCCCTTCCCGGGCTCCCTCCCATGGCTCGCTCGCTCTCTCGTCCTGGGGCCCACAGCGGGGCACAGCCCCCCCTCCCCGGGAGACCCTCCCGAGCCAAGCGGAGGGCAGGGACCCCTTTCCCGGACCTGCCGGCTGCAGCCCGGCCGGCACAGCCCGGCAGCTGGTCGGCCACCTTTGCCGCGAGGCCGCACCGCCGACCCCCTCCAGCTTGCTGGAAAACAGCACCCGGGGCCTTTTTTGGCAGAGGTGCCCCCGGGGAGTCGCACCCCCAGCTGTACTGGTGCGGGGGGGTTACCCCAGCCTGGCGCTGGGACTTCGTGTTTACTTTTGTTGGACTTTATTTCATTTCTGCCAAGTTGTTCCTCCAACTGTAAAGCCCCATCCGAGGAGCAGCCGTGCCCTCCAGCGTATCAGCTGCGCCCCAGCGTGTCCTGTCGGGTCACACAGACCAGTTTACTTAAACAGACCCTAACTTCACCCTGCCCTACTGTGGCTGCTACCTCCCTCTCCCAAGTTTTGCTCCTAGGAGATGACCTCGGAGGCCTGAGAGCAGACTCGGACAGTAAGGCTTCATGGAGCAGTGGGTCCACGCTTGCCCTGGTTTTCCTTCTCATTTTTGCTGCTGATGTACTCGTAGTAGCCACTCTTGTTGTCCTGCTCATCCCTCACCAGTTTTGATTCCAGCCAAACTTTGACTTTCCTCGTTCTGCCCCTACGTGCCCTGACCACACTCCTGTGTTGTTCTTCGGTACCTTGTCCCCACTTCTGAACTCCTATCTGCTTCCTTTTTGCATTTAAGCTCAGTCAGGGGCTCACCTGTTGTCTCCAGTTCCTATTACAGATTTTCCCCCCGATTTCTTTGAAATATTATACCCAGAGGCATAACTCCCCTTCACTTCAACAGAGCTAGAATTTTACCACCCTTTAGAAATTACTGCTATCAACTTTGTCACCTTGACCATCAAATTTTGTTTCGCTGTCATCCTCTATTACAAATAGATGCTTCTGCTATAAATTATTTGTTTGATATAATTAAGCTGCACCTAAAAATACTACAGTTTAATACCCAATTGCATCTTGCGTCATCTTACAGCAGCAGCCTCCCAGATATGACCTAAAAAATACTAATTCACTGTGACAGCAGGTATGATCTTAGTCTTCCACATAGAATTTTAGCAACTAGAAAATGTTTTCCAACTGTCTTCACCAGTACACATGAACGTTCAGCAATGCTATTTTCACTTTTCAGAACTAAAATAGGTATATGCAAACTCTGTAAACTTTTTTCTTTCCAACATACGTGTAAAGAGCTGAAGGTTAAAGAGGGCATTATCCAAGAGAGCCCTTCTGGAAAGCATTAACCCCCAAGAAACAGAAAAGAATAAAATTTTGTCCACATTTTTGAGATGACACAGGAAAATTTTCAAGCCTATTTTCATAACTTCCTGGACAACACATTCATACTGAAACCCTAAACACTGTTTGCTGTAGCTGAAGCACTGTAACATGGATAGGAAAACTGACAAATATGAAAATTATATGATGGCAAACTTACATTCCTGTTGAGAAAGAGCTTTCACTAGGAAACATTTACACCAGTTTCTCATAATTATTGTTTAAGATGGTGGAATGAGCAGTGTTAGGTTTACAGTTGGACTCAATCTTAAAGGTCTTTTCCAACCTAAATGATTCTAAGATTCTGAGATGTTAAACATTTTAAAATGGTTATCTTCATATATTTAAAAATTTTGCTTGCAAACAAAACTGAATGCATGCTAGATCATTCTCTCTGCTTTCACAATTCAATGTCAACAAAAACTTGGCACTGGTACTTGACACATCTACACCTATCTCTCGCTCTGCTCTCCATCCCTGCTTTCTTGCAGCTCCTTCAATCTAAACTGCCCTCCAAACCCTGGTACGCTCATGTTCTAACTTCTTCCTTCAGAAACACCCCTAACAGCGTTTCTTCCAAATGCTGTTTTCCACACAATCTGAAGATGCTTTTGTTTCAACAACAAACCCCCCTCCTGGTGATTCTGATACAACTCTTCCTTTCCTGCTTCTCTTTGCACAGACCGTTTCCTCCCCTTCCCTAAGAAATATTCAGCAATAACAACAGTATCTCCCACTCTTCTGTGATGAGAGCTTACAGCCAGGTCTGCATTTCTTCAAAACTCCCTTCCCACTTACACAGGATCTCTTTCAGTTCTGGGTAAGCAGATTTTCCCAACGCCTTCACAAAGCCTATCACTGTTACATTATTTTGTATATCTTAAGATTTATCTTTGTCTCTCTGGTTGTCACTTCCCCAAGGCAAAGGCAATGTCTTTCCACAAGTTCTCTTTAGCACTGATTATATCACACAGATAATTTTAAATTACCTTTCTGTTCAGAGCCACACCATCTTCACAGTCCAGCACCGCACAATCTACATTCAGTGACGGGATTTTTCGTATCTTCTTTTCATCATCCGCAGGTACATACAGCACAGCTCGCCTGGGAACGTACTTGTGAGATGATGCAAAGCGATAACTAAGCTTAGGAACACCAGCTGGCAGAGGAGAATCCACCCTGTAAAGGATATTGTTGAAATTAGATTCCTGGCCACAATGCTGTAAAGAATACTTGAGTATATTTTAAAAGACAAACGTTCCTACCTAGATAGCGGCTGATTTGGGGTTATTTATGGTTGGTTTTTTTTGTTTTTTGTTTTTTGTTTTTTTCCTTAGGAAGACTCAAGGTAGGGAGATATCAGTATTACAGTTAATTACAGTATGAAACTCCAAACAACTATGTTCAACAGAAGTTGCAAACTTAAATACTCAGACCTGAAGAACTGCCACGGCTGAGGTTATCCATTCAGCCTTAATGACGCTGCCCGTTCTGTGCGCTACGGCAAGTACTAAATACAGAAGGGTGGGGGTTGGTTTTTCCCCTGTCATAGGACTCCTCCAGAGACTGGAGGCTGTGCTGGGAACGGCTCAGGACCGCTTTAGAGAGGGGGCTGCTATCTGCCACGTTTGCTGCCGGAGCTGGACGGCATGCTGTGAATGAAGCTGGGGTGTCGGTTAAAACAAACATGAGTGTGCGACGTCGATTTTGCAACCTTAGCGTTATATCAACAAACGTATTTGCATGCAAATTTTAAATAAGCACAATGGACGGAGGGGGAAACAAGGAAAACAGGAACGAAACCCCCGCGTAATGTGGAGCCTCGCTAATCCCAGGATGTCCTCTCAGAAGCCTCCAGACCTCCAGATCCCCAGCACAGACTTCCAGTCACAGAGCTCACAAGCCCACCAGCATCATCAGCAGGTTGTCGGCTGTGGTGTCTTTTAAAATCTATAAACGCTTTGTGCGCCACGCTTCGGTGCAGGTGTGAGCCTGTGGTGGCCCATGGCTTGAGTGGGTGGTGGCATCCGTACGGCCCGTAGGTGTCAGGTTTGTGGTGGTCTCCACCCCGTGCTGGTGATCACGGTGAGCGACCAGCTAACCCACCCCGAGCGCAAGCTGGGTTGGTGCACCTGGAGGCGGTGGGGCTGCTGGGGGAGGCTGCCCTTGAGCATGGTAGGGAGCTTGCTTTGCTCCGTTATTACAAGCACAGGGAAATAAATTGCAGAGGGTGCCACTGTGTTTCATGGCCTTCCAAAAAAAAAAAAAACCCCTTGCCTGCTCCTGTTCCTCCCCATTTCACGCTGTACCCCCGAGCCCTACTCTGCTACACCAAAACCGAAGACAAAATAATACAATTTGCCTTCATACTCAGAGCACAAGTCATTTATGCCGCAAAATAATCCTACCATATAACACCATTATGCATTATCATGTATATTATTCAGCACTTTGAATAATGGCAAGCTTTTCTAGCACTATGCTGAACATGTCATTATCGCATCATGTCAGGGACCCATGCATTTTCCTATGCCCTTCATAATAATGCTTCCCAGGCTGCTGCACTTGGACGACACATGGGTACACGCGCACGTGGGTTTTCTTCAAAGTGAACACGACGAACACTCGCAAGCACTTGGAAATGAGTTCAGTGAATTGAAATCAGAACCGATGTGGTATGTCGCTGACAGACCACTAAGATACTTGCCTTTCTAAGCCAACCCCGTTTGAGAGCCCTCTCTTCCCCTCAAGTGTGCACCCTAAAAGTGGAATATAAGCCTTGGGTTAAAAATATGAAGAAAGCTTCTATCCCATTTTATCTCAGTAAACTAAATCGAAAAGGACAACTATTTCGCCATCTCCTCTGCTGTGTCTCTGCACGTTCTGGGTGGACCCACTTTATGAGCCCACAAAACCCCGCGCTGCCAGACTCTTCCTTGTAATATGCCTGGTAATGCTTAATTCAGCCCAAGAAATGGGGCAGTTCTGCTGTTAAAGAGAAACGACACTCCTTTTTCTTACAAGTGCCAGTGCTACCCTTGTTAATAAATCTTCATCTCTAACGGCAACAGCTTCAAGACTTAGGTGGTGGAGGTCCTGATGACACCTGGAGACATGCAACTGAGATCCACCGAGTCTCTCCTAAGTACCCTCTTTGCCCCTCTCTCACGAACCACTTCATGTCCCCCGCCTCGTGTTGAAGTGGGGATGGTAACACAACTTGTGGCAACTCAAGTGGCTGCTGGTTAAATCCACTTAATCCCATTTTCTTGCAGTAGTGCACTTTGGGAGAGCAAGGAGGAGGTGGAAGAGTGGTTTATCTCAAATGGAAAGAGGAGGGTCTTTTTTTCAGTGTGACACAGAGGTCAGTAAAGAAGGCTGCAGTCCTTCACTAAACATATATGAGGAGACAAAAGTGATTAGTTTCTATTCTCTTTCTCTGATGGCTTCAACCCCGTAGTTCCCAAAGGCACAAAGGAGTCAAAGAGCTCAGCCCATTAATAGTTAACTCCAGCCTAGAGCCAAGCAGTCCCTGAAGCACCCTTAATGCCTGTTTCTCACCAGCCCTCCAGAAACCCGATAGACGCGGCTCGCACCGTCATCTCAGAGCGCGCCGAGACGAGGTCTATCTCCCGTCACACAGGTTTCCCAGGATTTCTGCTGGGAACCAAGGGCTGTTGGACCAGCCGGTGTCCCTCTCGCTGCTGGAGGGGCCGCAGAGGCAGCTCTGCCCCGCACACCACGCACGGCGGCGCGTGGCGTCCTGTAGGCAAAGCCGTCGTTGCCTGCAGACCGGCTTTACTCGGCTGTCACCAGTGAGGTCTACGGAACGTTTGTTTGGATGGGGGAGCAGTACGGCTTCCCCATCAGACTGCCTGACTCCGAAGAAGTGGTAGATTTTCTCCATTGAAATACCATCGCCTAACAGGCTTAATGTTAGAAATGCTTTCGCCCAGTGGCTATTGGTATCTCCTCCCCAGCTAATCAACTTTGTAGCCACATGGGCCCGACACACAGGTTTCTCGGGACACAAATTATTATAAAAATGTACTGTCAATGTGTCAAATTATTAGTCTTGTGGAACATTTTAGCAAGTTGAAGAAGCAATAATTTTTTTCAAGAGGTATGGCCAGAAAAAAAAAAAGTAGGGGAGGAACCAGTGTCAGTGGACCAACACAGCATCCTTCTCCTTTCAAAACAAAGAGCTCTAGAAATGCACATGTAAAATAAGAGTTTTCAACAAGTATGCTTAGGTGTGACTGTAGTAAATGTTTTCATATGCTATTATTTTGACATATATTCTTAAAAAAACATCTTCTGCTCTCACTGTGCATTTTTCTTGCATAGTCATATTTTACGTTCTACAATAAAATGAAACGTAGAGGAAGAAGCGGATTTGTTAAAAAATCCATCTGCCTATAGCCCTTTTTAAAACAGTGGCAAGGCCCAGAGTGCTATGCATATGAGCGGTTAGCTACTCTGGAAGGAAATACTATCCTGATTATCTCAACTTCTGTTATTTTGATAGAATAAAAACATCCCCAGCAGTTACTTTTTTAGGACAAAAAAACCCACACAGCACTGCAATCTCAGAGGAAGAAAATCTTACATATGTTTCCTGACTGTAAGTATTTTAATGATTCAAACTAAGCTTGACTATGCTTTAAACTAAACACATGGACATAATCCAAGTGAATTTGCTAAGACAATGTTTCTTCCTTTAAGCACTGTAAGTTAAAACAAGGACTAGGCTATTGGGTAACGCTCATTAAATTGTTTTACAGCAGCCTATTTTCATTCATAGCATCTAGCAGCACACTGAATGCTCTTGGGTCTTGGAAATGAAACTAAACTTCTTCAGCAAACATAACACTCTACTAAAGTCCTCATCAAATATGTAAAGGTAGCTGGCAAGTTAAAGTTACGTGTGATCCTCTGAGAACCGTTTCACCCAAGAGCAAATAGTTCATCCTCAGGAAGGAGAAAACAAATCCTTTCTGATTACTAAGAGACATTGCACTTCACAATGGCAGCCATACAGTATGACTGCAACCAGTGAAATGACCCCAAATTACACACATTTCCCTGCTGTAAACTGCATTTTCACTTTCCAGCGTTGCTCATACTCACACATATACTTCACTGCACACACCTGTGCAGTTCTCATCAGAGCCAACAACCTATAGCTCACAAAATAAAGTACTCCCACAAGTGATTTTCAGGATCAGCACTTTAACCTGCGCCTCTGTTCCCTGTTTATTTGCTAGATCAAATCAGCCCTGGAAGAGACACTACACCACGCTCTGCCCAACGCACGGAAAAATACCCGTTGCTCGATAGGCCAAATCTCTCCTTCTACAATCTTTGGCAAAGTGTTTCTGAGGACCATTTTTAGGCACTTGACTAAAACAATAAAAAAAGCTGGATGATTTCCACAATGCGTATTTCTGACCTGTACGCACATAACTGCACTCCCACCACGGTCCCGGATCTCTGCGGTGCTGCGGCAGAAGGACAGAAACGACCCAAGACCTAAGACCCCACTGAACACCGCCCAGCCGATGCAGCAAAATCTCCTACAAATTATTTACCCGATGGCTGCAAAAAACCCCCCAGAGTAAACATAATGGTTTTCCTATGTCAAATTTACTAGGGAGTAGCTCACAATCGTACACAAATAATCTACCAAAGACAAAGGCAACTTCTACGAAATTACAAAGCCCTGCAATTTGCATAGTAATTCTTTCTAATTAAGAAAAGGAGATATAAGTTGTTTGTTATAAACATCAGCAGGCCCTGTGCAAATACGAAGGGCTCGCAGCCGAGCTGAGTATTTGTCGAATCAAAGCGACTCGCCGGAGAGTTTTATTGGTACAGCTGCGGCACATGCATTTTATCACACATGCTAATAATCCTGGTTATGGCACTAACATTTTAATCATTTGTACTGTGGGCTTGTTTCTCAAACAATTAGCACTAATGAATGGCCAAAATACCTCGGATCATATATGTCTAATTGCAGTCAAGAGTGGTTATTGTCCGCATGTACATTTCAATTCACCTCTGGGGATAATGTTTGTTAATTGTATTTCTTTATATAGCAAGTGAAAAAAGGCTGTTCACTCAAAAAGGGACTAAGTGTTCTCTTCTTTCCCTTTGTTCCCACAAGAAGCTAAAGTCACTTCAAGAGGCACTTAATCCCATCATCCATGGTTACAATTGCCTTACAGCATCAATCAAAAAGAATCTGAAGTAAAATGATGCAGCTATATTGTGTAATTAAAAGCAATTCAGGTAGTTATTGCTTGGGGCATTTTCCAGGTCCAAATACTTAAAATGGCACTGCGGGGATGCTAAATACTGTAGTGTTTTAAATTTGGTCAACTACAATATCTCACAGAGAAAGGGGAGGAATATGCAAAAAAAAAAAAATCTCCTAGTGTGTATTGTAAAGCAAAAGAAAAGAGGAGGAACAGCTAACGTTTGAAGTGACAAAATCTACAAGTCTCCATATAAAAGGGAAATAAAAATATCAAGAAGAGAGAAAAGAGGAGGAAAAAGAAAAGGATGGCAGTTTTCAAGGAAAATAAATTCCTTGCAATTGTTAAAAAGTTAACGTGAAAAAATGCTAACGTTTCCTCGCATGGAAAACAAAAGCTCATGTCACAAGCTTTACCATCAGAATACAGGTCCCTGAAATCTTTGCGCTTTCCTAGTGGAAATAAATCTGACATAAACTGAGCAGTTCTTCTTTGGGGAAAAAAAAAAAAAAAGAAAAAGACTGGTTAAAAGAGAAGAGCTATGATATTTACTTCTGAATAAAGCCAGAACTTCCCGAAGGTACTTTACCTAACAACTGCCACTAACCCTGATCCAATTATGCTAAAATTAAAACTGGGGGGTTATCAACATATCAAACACTCTGCTTTACATTTTCATTTATTCCTTTGTTCCAGACCCACTACGGTCACTTCCCTGACCCTCCAAAAACTAATTAAGAACTCCCCCAAACCCAACCCGTCGCCAGGGCAGGCAGAAGCCACCAGCTCTCGTGGTCTGAGATCTCTTGACAAGCAGCTTTCCTTTACCAGCGCCCTGGAAGAGGCTTTGTCTGATTTTTTTTTTTGTCTGATTTTGTCTGAACCCAATAAGGCTGATGATACGATCTCGCACCGGTGTAACGGGGAGATCAATTCCCCTGAAGCTGATGGGAGTTATACAGGTATAAAATCGGCCCCCGGCCCTCAAGTTTGAAGAGGGCGATAGAATAAACCCTAACACTTTCACAGCACCCTTAGGGAGACGAGGGCACCCAGCCGCGGGGACCGAGCGCGGTGGGCTGAGGAAGCGCTCACAAAAACGCGGCGAATTAAGAAATTTAACCCCCCGTAACAACCAGCTTTGGATATCAAAAGGGACAGATTGGAGGGGGTTGCTCCCCTGAGAGCAGTTGCCTGCTGGAAAAACCGTAGCGGGGAGAAATGAAAAGGGAGCTTCCAAGTGACCTTTAGCGAGCGCTTGCTCCGACTGATAGGACACATCGCATTATAGCCAAAAAATAGAGAGGTGAACCAAATGGGGAAGGAGAGCCCTGCTGATAAAAAAAATCATGATGCACAGAAGCGTGAGCAGAAGAAAGCAGTTTAGGGTTTAAATGGAAACTGAGAACCAAATCCAAAGTTGCTGGCAAGTCATTTTAGGAAAAAATATGTATCTTCGGCTACTATTTATAATTTTTTCCTATCTCCAATAAATAGATGTAAGTCATATAACTGGACACCAGAGAAAAGATTGAATACAAATCAGGAACTTACTGACAAAGGCTTAAAATCATGGACCCCTAAGCCATAAAATGATAAAAGGCTATCATAGGTTAAATAGTTAACCAAACTTTCTCCTCCCACCAGCACTAAAAGTAAAAAAAAAAAAAAAAAAAAAAAAGACCTTTTATTTACCCCACCATGTTCTTTCAACTACATTTGACCCTGTTGTTTTGGTTCACTCCGAGCTCCATCATGCCTTGAATTGCTTTGACTGAAGATCAGTTTTTTTTTTCTTCTCGGTTCAAAACAGCCAAATTAGACAGCCAGGATAAAAATAAAAGGACCACTGGCTTCTCATATTACTAACGTCTCCTATTTTCGCAACAGCAAATATAGTCTGTTTGTGAGGAAGAGGAGAGCGCTACGGTTCTTTGACTTAATACGGGAATTTTTAAAGAGATTTAAATAATGGCTCAGGGTGACAAGGGCTGCTGCTTCTTACTAATGGCAACAGGCTGCTTCTCTCGGGCAGCCTGCGTGTGTGTGTTTGCTATCATCCGAGGTTAATTGGTGTCCTGTCTTGGGGAGCTTTAACATACGTGACATACAGTGGAGAGTTTGCTCCCTTCCTTACGGTGCGGATAACGCTGAATAACTCGTCATGCCCACAAAGTATTCCCGAGCTGAGCTGCGCCTCGCTTTGCTTTTACCGTTAGCGAAGTTTCTGGCTCCTTGGGATGTTTGCTGCTGCTTAATCAAACCCACATCACTGCAGGGCGACGGAAAAGCACCCTGTCTGTCTGAGACACATTCGCTTTGCCACATTAACCAAAGGAAGGTGTAGTTCCGATAACAGTTCATTTCCCTGTTTTCCTGACTATAAAGATATACAAATAAACATAAACACTAAACATAAACAGTTTTGAAGTTTTAATTTCTGTAAGTAAATTTTAAGCACTTGCATGTATTTAACTAATGTTGATTCTACTTTGCATTTTTCAAATCTACAACACTGTAAAGAGACTTTGTAAAATTTTGTCCAGCTATACGTTTTCCCGACAGAAGCTCTTGTATTACATGTATTTTACAGAACTGCAACTAGCAGCTGCGACAGAAAATTTCAACACATTTTAAATAACAAAAACATCCCACAATAAAGATGAAGATTCAATACCACATTGAGAGGTTTAGAAACGACTACACATAAAATGAGCCTTTTTTTAAGATGTGCATTGAGAAGTAAGAAGAAATTACTCTGGATGTATGACATCAGCGTATGATTTGCTTTATCGGTGTTGTGTACAAACCGATACGCAGCAAGTGTGCTCAGGGCTGTGCAACACAAAGGAAAAAGCATGGCTTCTGGGGCCAAGCATCTTCCAGTTCAGGAGGAGGATCAGGCACGTAGCACCAGCAAGCTGTCCTGGAGCATTCCATGCCAAACTCTTAGGAAGTGAATACAGAAAATCCACAAATCTGTAATGGCTGCACTTTTAGGGAGTCGGACCTGTGTTGGTGGCCTCTGCAGAAAAGCTGAACTTTGAGGAGATTCTTTATGTCACTGCAAAACCACTCTTGCCTCTTCCAATCCCCCCTCCGGCTCACCGTCGGGCTCTTCCCTTCCTACTCATTCTGCCCCAATGTTTTCACCCACACCGACTCTGCACCCACCCACATCTCGATGTACACATACACAAAAAATGATAACAATGTCTGGACAGAATTTGTTTTCTCACTGAACATGCTTTTCCCCTCTTTTCTCCCCCGCTCCCTTCTCTCCCCTCCGTGCCGGTGCCCACACCGGGATACGGGGAGCATCCCCACCACGCAGCTCTCGCAGCTCCCACCACCGGTCCGGCTGCGTGCGCGTTGGCTAAACGCTGCGAGGTCAAGATCGAGACCAGGATTTGAAAATTCAGCGCTCATTACTGTGATTACAGCCTGAGTCCCAAACAGGCAAAGCCTCCCGAGCAGTTTAGGAGCAGGCTGCTAACGAGTTATATGTAAAATAAGAAAGAGGCCCTTGATAAAGTCAGAATCTATAATAAAGTGCCATTCCCGCCTGTTAAATGACCTTGCTGCAACACAGAGCCACTATGTTCACCAGAGCCTATGCAGGTTAGATACCCGTATCCGCAGTGTGAGAGAAAAGGAAAACAGTACGGTCCTTAAAATCCATTCTGATTTACATCTGAGTTAAAATAAAATTACACTAAAGACGTGCCTGAGACTATTTAGCAGAGGGAAATGAATCGAGCGTCAATGTACTGGTGCTGCAGAAGTCAGAAGAAAGACAAAATGTGACACCCACTTTGGGTCTTTCAGAATTTCTGATTTTTTATGACAAATTGTCTTCTTTGTAATTTTGGTTGTGGTGGGGATATTTTACAAACGGAGGTTCCCTTCATGTTTCTGAGAATTTTTCACTGAATAGGCCATATTTCATCTTGATTTGCAATTTACGGCAGTCTACACTTAGCCAAAGCACAAACAGCTCGACGATTCCTGTACTTAGAAATGTATGTAAATTACGCTACTCAATAAAGCACAGACATTTTTACTACTTAGGAAAAACAAAACAATATTGCAGTCTTCTCTGCACTTTGAGACTGCTCCTGTAAACGCACTCAAGCATGTGCTTAGCCCAGAGAAATCAAAAGGACTAGTCAAACACTTAAAATTAACCATGTGCTTAAGTGCCTGCAGGACTGGGGATTAATTTTGGATTATGAAACTGTTCCATTTCCATGTGTTCTTAGGCTATACATGGGCCAACCTGCCATTTTGGGGGTTTGGCACAGAGACTTGTGCAAAATTGAGACTTAGATGCATGTAGATGCAATCCAGCTGGTGAATATCTTTTAAACAATATAAAGATGCTTGATCTCAGCTGGGGAAAAAACAACCTGCATGATATTTTCAGAATAAGATTAAAAGCAAAAATATGATTTCTATTTAGCCAAGCATTATTTTCTAGAAGGATTATTATGTAGAAGAATTATTATGTAGAAGAATTATTTTGTATTAAACTGAACTTACTCAGAATGGTTTCTGGGCCAAATAACTGAGCAGTGAAGAACAATTTAGCAAGCAATTAGTAAATATGAAACTGCTGAAGAACAGAACTGTAAAACTAAAATGCACTGCAATTATAGCAAAAAAATAAAATGTTGTAATTACATCAAAGCTGATGCAATGTGACAGAAAAAAGAACGAATGCACAATGCTATTAGATCAACAGCAAGTGTAGCTACACTAATTGAAAACCAACCACTCTCTGCTTTTGAACACAAGCCTGGTGGAAATTTTAAAATATTTCCTAAACGGACGATAAAGAAGAACGCCTGCAAATCCCGCAGCGCTCCAGGCAACACTTAACTTTAGAAATGTCTACAGGCAGAAATACTACCCTGCAGTATGGCTCAGGATGGCACAAACAAGCATCTGTGTTTATTTTTTAACTAGTCAGATTTATAAGAGCAATGAAATCCCTACATAAGCATTTTATATTGACCTGATATGGACTTACTGTTTTAACCAGCTTTTTAACTAACTCCACAAGTTAATAAAGGCAACTACATGAATCCTTACTGCCTATACATTAAGATAAGAAAAACATTCATTAAGCAATATCCAGACTGTTTTAATTACAGGAATATCACTCTTATTTGTAGTATAATGTTCGTTAAGTACAGTATAACATTTTCTTAAAGTGCCCCAGAGGCAGTTAAACTCTTGATTAGCTATAAAACCAAAAAATCTCCCTTAACTTCAATCACAGGAGTTAATGCCTACTGCAATGAAATTCCAGTACTTTTAATCATACGAAAATGTCATATGTAAATCTTATTAACCATGAAAACATTATATAAGATCAAATGAATTTTCTCTGCCGCTATCACTACTCAGTGCTAGCAAAAATATAGGAATCTTTCTAAGACAGTTGTGGTAGTAACAGTAGTAAGTCCAGCCCTATTTCCTTTGAGAATGAAATCAGCTGAAAACCAGATCTTATTTTACTAATTTCAAAAGATAGCAGGCAATGCCCCTAAATTCTGACTTCTAGAATTTCATGCCTTTAACTATGTTCCTGTTCAATTATCCAAAGTTAAAGCATACAAAATGAGTAGCAGTGGTGGGATTAAACAACCTTGTGCAGACTGCAGAACCTTCTCGATCTCCAGTAAATAAACACCTGGCAAAGCTTTATTCTAAAATAATAAAATTTCCTTTTCCTTCTGCCTTTTTCAGTACGTTAAAAGAATTAATATTGTTACTGCTTTTGTACAGATGACAATGAAACACCTATGTTTTCTTCAGTATTTATCCTGCATCTGCCCATTATTCCATACATCTCTTGAAAAAAACTATTCGTTTTTTGTTTGCTAACAACACCCACCAAGAATTCAAAAAATCATGAGCAACGTGATGCATTAAAAATGGCAATATTTTTAAAGTGCGCAATGAAATACTATTTTCTGGTTCTTGCGTCCCTGGCTTCGTATTTTCAAGCTTTTCCTTACAACAGTCAAAGCCAGAAATTTTCTTTAAAAGTAAAAAAAAATTAAAGGTGAGATTTTAGGAAGCTGGGCTTAAAGGACATACCAAATATTGTGAAACTAATGATAAAAAGACGACAGTTGTAAATTCATTTTGATCTTCTACATAGGCAGCTGAAGAATATTTCTATTACATGGAAACAGCCATGCCAATCCCTAACTCAGCAGCAGCCCTCCAAAATCGTCTCCTTGGTAAGGTCAGTAAACTAAAAATGGTAAATTTAGTGCCCGTCAGCCTCCTCAGGCTCAGCACCCCTCTAGCCACCGAGTTCCCCACAGCGAGCGATAAACCTTTGCGTGGCTCTACCGTGAAAGGGACAAAGCTGGTGGGGCAGGTCCTGCCGCTCCCATGGGTGCATGTTTGGGGCATGTGGTAAAGCCCTGGGTGCACCCTCCAAGGAGAAATTCGGCCACAACCCTGCTCCTGACTCAGGCAGTTCATTAAGCGCCTCGAGGAGGGGAGCACACTTGGAGGAGGTGAATCCCACCCGGGGGTGTCCACGGTGGGGAGATAATATGGAGAGACACGTTGGTCATATCATCACGGCCTATCTTACCAAGGATGAACTTCACTGGGTAGGCAAGCTCAAAAAAAGTCAACAAAGGTGCCGGACCTACCAGGGCAGATAATATGAATGTGTGATGGAGGAAAAATGTTGGCCAAGGGACACATTTTAATGCCGGATACAGAAGCCTGCTATAGAAAAACCCATTTCTAAGCTACTTTTATAATTTAATTATCTAAACATTTTCACAGAACTCTTCAGATCAGCTTTGCCACATCCCAGGAGATGTAGAAACCGGTCATTAAAACCATGGCTCCCAGGTCTGCAGATCCCCCACCTAGCAAGTCCCATCCCATTTGATGGTCACCGACGTGGACACTTTAAAAAATCCTCACCAACAGACGGAGTGAAAATCAACTTCTCTGCAAAACAACATGATTTTATTTTCGAAAAAAAAGTCGAATTACCTGCTAGAGGCCCCTTTTGGGGCACAGAGCACTTGATGGGCCTTGCTCTGTGCAAGTGCAAGTGCTCTTATTACACGCTCTGTTGGAGTTTCTTATCTGTATTTCCCAGGTGAGATTACTCGTGTGGCTATGGTTGCTACAGCGTACATTTACCATGGCCGGTGAACATACCAAAAAGCCAACTGAAGTTTAGGTAAAGCTCAAGAGTCAAAGTTGCTCTCCTCCCCAATGGCCTTGTTTCACAGGATGCCCCTTGTCCTCCAAACACTTCAGTTTCGTTAAATGTGGATTTCCTACCTCATTGCATTGCAATGCACACCAACATCATCAGTCCCCCTCCCTTAAACCCAAATTTTAGAAAACAGCCCTGTCCCTGATGGCTGCCTAGTGAGGAGGAAAGAGTTGGGCATGGCTGAGAGGGAAGGGAAGAGAAAGGCAGGAGAAGGCATCGCCGAGCACGCAGCTCGCCCGGGAGTGCCGCGAAGAAGAAATCCTTCCAGACTGCCCCAGTTTAAGAGTGAGGATTTTTTTCCTCTAAATTCTTGACACAGGCTGTTCAATATTTATTTAAGTGAAGAAGAAAACTACGCCGCCTCCCTTGCAACCTGCACAAATAAAGAAAATGGCTTTTAGTTCATAATGATAATATATATTAGCTAAGCAAAAGTCCTGGATTACATGAAAATAAAATCTATCCGGAGAAATAGGATTAGGTCTACTTCCATATAACAGTTTTTATGACATTCAAATGAGCAGCTGTGTCTCTCTAAGTCAGCGTTATAGCACTTCACATTTGTGTAAAAACTGAACAACATACAGACTCTGAACTCACTGATATACAGCCTCGTGGAAAAAAACTCCCTGCAAAAACATGTAAAGGTATTAGTTGGTTTGCCTTTAAAAGTCTTCTTTAACAAACTCTGTCATGAATGCAGGTTCAGACTTAAGGAAATGAGATAATCAGATGATATATGCCTTTTATCCTCTACTGGAAAAAGAGAAAAAATATTCCATTACTGTATCTGTCTGCTTTTTTTGTTCGGGTATCATTTTAGATACACTTTAGTACAAAGGTGAAATAATATCACTGAGATACGTTTTAATTCTGCAGAGCATGTCAGTAATCTGTACCAATACTAAGAAACAAAGTAGCACTCCCAAAATTGAGATTATATATATGGAATCTGCATGGTTTGAAGCATCAGTTTTAGTCTCACATCACCCCTTGTGCATCATCATCTGTTCCCTTGTTGGTAGGAAGAATGTCATGGACATTTCAATTTTTATCTTCCTGAATAACAGTTTAGTTGAGCTAGTTGTCAGAGACTGGCATCAGATGTGCTGGGAAAAAATTGTGGCATATCCACTTTCTCCTCCAGACCACATCCAGCAGGCAATATCTCTCCTCCTTTTTTGGGTCATTTGAGTTTAAAGGAGAAAATGTAAAATAACAACGTCACAAGCTCTGGGTACAAGCAAGAACAAAATGTGAGACACTGGGCAGACAATACAATATCCCAAGTCTTAAAGGTAAGGTTTTCTTTTGGCTTGCAACCATGATAGTCAGAGGTGAACATCTATTTGTATGTGTGCATGCTTACGTTTATATATTTATGTGCCTGTATATATATCTACATATAGTATTTATTTATAAATGTGCATATATGTACACAGGTATGTGTATAAAAAGACCCAATGTGGCACAGTACAACAACAGCATGTAATGATAGGAAGCGGCAAAAAGAATTATCTTCCATAAATCCAAGAAATAATAAAACTGTTTTTTCCACAACTTTTAGCCTCAAACATTCCCCATACTTTGCCGGAATGAACTGCCTTTTCCTGCATCTCCAGCAACGGCACAGGGTGGGAATTCTCCAGCGAAGTACGAAGCCTGCCCAGGACTCCACGCACACTAGCCTGAAGGTTGTTCCACCACCAGTTATCCACGACAGCGCCTTGCTTTTGCAACCCTTGCGGTCTTCGCGTCACACGCTTTGCATCCACACACTGCGGGCATCCTGCGTACCTTCCACGTCCAGGTGTGACCCTGCAGATTTACAGCTGCTCTAGACCGAAGACATGTCTCGGTGAGCCAAAGCAGCTCTGCCTGCCGCGTTACTGCTCCCTGTCTTTGCCAAATCCCTGCCGGAACAAAGCAAGCGACGTGCTATTTCACACAAGTGACGCTCCTTCCATTTCATCTCTTGGAGCTCAGTGTTTTTAGCCATAAAAAAGTAAGATAACAGGCTCATATTCTCCTTTCCTTGTCCCCGCTCAGATTATTTTGGAGGGCAAGGCAGGAATTTAGGGGCTGTTTCATCAATATTCTACCACTATATGTTAATAGGTGGGAAGAAAAACAACTTTTTGGCTAAAATAGCCATTTACAGTGGTAGCTGGAGGCACTAAACTGCACTGCAAAAGGCAGGGGGGAAATAACTCATTTCTTTCTTCCCTTTTGAGGAGCGGCAGGACAAGGGTGGGCATTCCCTTGCCACGATGATCTTAAGGGTCTTTTCCAATCTAAATGATTCTATGAGCTGTTCTCCACCCCGCTCCCGAGGCTGCATGGTTCCCGTGCCCAAGGCTGGGCCGTGAAAACCAGAACTGAGCCCTTTGCAAAACAGACTCGAGTGCCCGGCGGAAACAGTGAAGAGCGGCGTGTCCCTGGGAAGACCTCCACGCACGTCTTCGGCACCTGAATCTGAAGGGATATATATTTAGGCTGTTTTGTATAGCTTTTGAATCGCTGAAAGGTAATTACCACCACTGCCAGTGCTAATGCTGTTTTTAAATAATTTCTTTCACTCTGTATTACAACAACTACTTCTTCAGCGGAAATGTTGTTCAATATCTGGACATTCCTGATGATCTGCAAGGTAAGTCCCAGCATTCAGCATGCTCCAAGAAAAAAAAAAAACCTGGTGCAATCTGGCCTGAAACCCTGCTTTCCCTTTCAACAAATACACTTATGTTTTGGGGTCTTTTAAAGATATGTTGCCTCTGTTCCTGTCCTAAGTAGATATAATGTAAATTGTTTTCCCACCATGATAACGGTCACGTTTGCTAATTTGAGCATTTCAAGGATGTTGCTAGATTTTGATCCACAAAAAGGATATTATAAATATTAGTAGGTACATTTATTCATGCCTCAGGAGCTTATACTGGTTTGAAAAATAAATAACTAGTAGTTAAGTTTTATGTGATTTTAGATATACTTGTCTTAAAATATTCTGTTTTATTATTTTCTAACCTCTGCAAAAATGCTGCCTATTATGAAGAAAGCAAACTGAAGACAGGTTCTAGACCAGAATGGATTGAATTACGGAGAAGTGAAGATACAAGAGCCTGGAGAGACAAATAAGTCTTCAGGTGGCTGCAGTTTGTTGACTACTCTGTTACTCAACTAGACGCGTGTACGCCTTGATTCAAAATACACTTTTATTACTCTAGACACCTTTTCCATTGTTTGGAAACAGAAACCAATAAGCCAATGTTTAACCTAGCACAAGGAGTATTAGGGTGGCTTTGAATGCAGGGAAGACGGAGGACTTTGGTAAGACTGCTCACGTTTGAGGGCCAGTAAGGAAGAAGATTAAAAAGCATCTACAGGAGGAAGAGAACTAAAGGGTAATTGTAAGCTGCAAGAAGCCAGGTCTGGCAGAGGGATGAGGTGAGGAAAACCCAGGAGCTGGGCAGTGTAGACAAGGAATCTGAAGCCAGCGACATGCAACGGGCAGCTCTACAGCCGAGTCCAAGCAAGAGAGGCAACCCTGGACAGGCAGCACCCAGCAAGGCAGGGTGGCCCCATCAGCCCGGAGAGGGGTGGCAAATGCATAGGGTCTCGGCGAGATGGCCCCTGGGAACCAAAGGGAGGAATGGGTTTTGTGCAGGTGGCGAGGCAGACGGTGCCAGGACGTGATACTCACTGAGCCGCCGTGGGAGAGGACCAGGGAAGACCGGGGAGGACTGCGGGAGGGACGCACAAGGACAGGAGGTGAGACTGTGAAACAGAAACCAAACCATCAGCCAGGGATGCAAAAAGGGAGCCATGGTAGGTATACACTTAGCAAGCCAGAAGGAAACAAGGTCAAAAGCAAGATGAAAAGAGTAAGGTGAGGATGGAATTAAAAAAAAAAAAGAAGAGGACAAGGTCAGTGGAGATTTCGGTGAGGGAAGCATCAATGAAAAGCAGGGACTGCGGAATCTCTTGACATGGCATCAGAGACAGAGAAAATGTATTAACTCAGGGCAGCCAGCTGCATCACTTGAGGAAAACAGGGGTAGCCTGGCATAAGTCTTCGAGGATGAAGCAGTGGAACGGGGAGTCAAGGATGGGGAGTACGGGAGAGGAGGAGGAAGCAAAAAGGAGACAGTGGGATCTTGATTCAGCCAAGTAGCTGAGTACAATTTGAAGAGTCTGAGCACTCAAATAATATCACTTGGCTAAGCACCTTCCTGAATCAGGGCCTGGCTCAGGAGCCTTCCAGTCAAAGACTGGGGAAGAAGCTGTGTAAACTGCTCAGAACAAATGGCGCTTCAGCACAAAGAATGGAAATGAAATGGGAACTTTGATGCTGACCCCAGAAGTTCTTCTGAAACCCTCTAACAGTGACCTGTCACCTCACTTCACAGAGAAACCAGAAAAATGTTTTTCCTTGCCCTACACACTGATTTCCCACACACAAGCGATCATTTTAATTTAGGCCTCTACATTGTTTTGCTAGCACTTAACATTGCATAAAAATAAAGTAACTTCAGCTCCCTGTGATGCAGTGCGAGTGACTGAACTTCCCTTCAGTAGCCAGAACTGCATCCATTAAATGTGTGAAATGCTAAAGGTAACAGTGTCCAACAACAGAAAATGAGGCGAAAGGAATTTAGATCAACCTCAGGAACCAGTTTGCCAAAATTATGGGTGGATGCTAGGGGAGAAGGACAATTAATACAGGGACAGATGGCTAAGCAAAAACAAAAGCCATTATCTAAAACCTGGCTACGGAAAGCTTAGCAACTGATTGTTTAACAGAGGCAATTAAAGAACTCGATTAAATACAGTACTATCAATAGTTTGGATTCTAAGCAATAAGAAAACAGAGGACTTGCCGCCATTGGTGGCACTATTCAACACTTGCTATGCTCACATTAAATATTAAGGTGCACAGGTTTTATACATAATGGGCATTTCTTATCCCTGTTAGAAGGTGGATTAAATAATGCAAACAAACTCTAGGCCAATAAAAAAAGCTTTAGCAACTCGTCAAGTCTTAGCAAACCATAACAAGGTTCTGCGAGCGGTCTGCTGCTTAGGGGATCCTGCTGAAGTACGACAGTCTTTCCCTCCCCTCTTGATTCCCCCCGTGACAGGCACACGTATAGTCCTGGAAAACCATAGTCGGAGGAGAAGGCCAGCGCTTTGGCCGTGTCCCCACGGGGGTGAAGGCTTACTCTAGAACAGCAGAAGCATTTTCTGAAGGTGCCCCACCTGTGTCACCTCAGCTGATGGCCACCACGGAGCAAGGCTTGGGACGAAAGCACGGGAAGCGGCCGAAGCGGCACAAGGGAGATAGGTCTCACGCGCGCGTAGTGTCGTGCCGGGATAAGGACCCGCACGCTCTGGCAGCTCTTGGCAGAGGGAGGGTGCAGCGCAGGTTAGCGTGGCTCTGACATCCCGGTGGCATCACATCCAGACCCGGGCATCCTGCGGCACTCGCTCTCTGCCATGAAGCCCACGTAAAACCGCGTCCGTGGGAGATGCCGCCGCTCTCCGTGCTGAGAGCGGGCACGCGTATTGCACAGTTAAATCACTCTGCCCCATACGCCGGAGGAGTAACTCCAAATAAATGTCTGAATCTCTGCCTGCAGCCTCAGTACAAACATTGCTCTCTCAAGGCAGCACGGTGTGAAAAGTCGCACAAGTCATGAAGAACGTAGCCTCCCGTTCGCTTTACGCAGCACAAAATGATGGCTAAACCTGTCTGCCATCACAGGCTCATAAGAACAGTTTGAACCAATAGGCCTTATTCATATAGGTAAGCAATGTTTAGTTCTTTTTCCATACTTCCCTGGTACTTTAATTATTCTAGTAACTAACTGACACGCATTGTTTCAACATATCACATCTCCATGGCGGCACTATCGCTTTGCAATAAAGGTTTCTTTAAGAAAAGAAACAGCTGCTTAATTTTTTTATTAAAAAAAAGTTAATAATTACAGGAACACTGACGGTGTTGCTATAGTTACGACTATATCAGCCTTTCACTTATAACTCCCCGTTTTCAAGGATCAATAACTCAGTTGTCAAAAATCCCACTGGGCAGAAGCCTGACACACATCTTAAACATACATTATACAAATGCATAAATAAAAGTCATCTGTTTCACACTTGTGAACATTTTGATTCAAACTAGTCTTTCCAGATGATGCTTTGAGCATCCGACAGTAGTGGATTTTTTTTTTTTTTTTTCCAGAATATACTTTTTGGCAGGCTGATAGCCTTTTAGGTGCCCCAGTGTTTTTGGCTGCTGCCCCAGGGAAAGGAAGAAGAGCCACTGCTTTTTCCTCCAGCCATTTCATCCCCCCCACCAGAAAGGAAGCAATTCTGGACATGCCCGCTACGCTCCCAACAAAACTTCCCGAGGATTTTTAGGCACAAAAGCTTCACGCGCATGTGCAGCAGCTGGATTACCACAATAGACCATAACGGCCCTAAGAGCCGTTACGGTATATCAAGTGAGTAAACCGAAAACTAAGAAGGATTTACACAATGACCATAGTGGCTCCCTGGGAGCCGTTACGGTCTATCAGGTCAAAAATCCACTTTTTAAAAAGCGCCTAAATATGTGTATAGCCAACAGGGCCTTGAGTCTCCACAGCGACTATCACACACGTTTTCAAAATCAGCCAGGGAAGAGAAGGGAGATTACACCAAACAACGTAAAGAGAGAAATTTTTTACAATGAATAAAAGACCCAGCACGCAAATTCTAAAGACCTACATTTAAAGGGAAAAAAGTGCATATTTAGTTGAGAAATAGGACGTAACGCAATTACTTCATTCTCAAAACAGGTCCTTTTAGTTTTTTTTTTTTCTTTTTTTTAAAATGGGAATTAAATGAAAAAGGAAATGTCCCACCAAAATGATTACTTTTTAAAATAAAAGTTAGGTTTCACGAGTTATATAAAT
>JAVJGG010000008.1:4371201-4393058 GCA_035590195.1 Aviceda cuculoides
AATGCAGTCACAGCTGGGTTCTGAGTTGCAGTTCTGCTGCATTTCAAGTCTCCAGCCACAGCGCAAGTTAGTAATACAGCTCAGCTTTGCCTTTCTTTACTTCTCTCCCATTGTGTCAGAAAATGAACAAGTTATTCGAGACAGTAATTTTCTCCATAAAAGTCACTTCTATTTTTTCCAAAAAGAAATCTGCAATAAATCATCAGCCTACTTACTTTTTCTTCTTCCCCTTCGTTTACATGCCATATTTGTTCCTGCAGCAAACCTGTAAGAGAACACTTTCTCTCTATGACCTGAGATAACGGTAATGTTGAAAGAATGGCCTCACTTGTCAAAGATTAGAGGGCTGTCTGCAGCCTACACTCCTCTTTACTAGAGCCAAATAGGCCCAATAAATGCTAATACTCAGCATGACGCATTGAGAACGTTAAGCCTCAACACTGACTAAGAAGAAAGTATCACAAATTTACTGAAATTATCTATAGCACAATAGAGAAGAGAAGGAATTAATCAAAGTCTCTCTCTTAATGCAATGCTTGATTGAACTATCCCAATCCCTTTTTAAATAGGATAACCTAGTGGCAAGTGACCCCAATGACACATCCTAGAGAGGTACACAAGTACCACTTGTTCGATTTTTTTTCTTTTATGACCTCATTAAGAAGGATTTTGAAGATTGTTCCTGAATATGAGAACAAAGTGTCTGAAGATATCTCTAGCTTTTTATGTCTTTAGCCTTTTGCTGTTGAAATGGCTTTTGGCGTGTTTATAAACTAAGTGCGCACAAGCAAAAAAAAAAAAGTCCTTAAAAACGAAATCGACTAAAGCTACCTTTTCTTAAACGCAAAGACTAGCTAAGTCTCCAAGAAACAAGAAAGTTTTGCCAAGACGAACTCATGATTGCATCTACCCCCCGCTCCGTTCTCTCTCTCTCCCCTTCCCTGTTATAGACCCCATTAATTAGATTTGGCGGCAGTTTTCCCTTCCTTATCAGGGAAGACAGAGTCTGCCAAATCTGCTGGTGTGAAAATACTCCATCGCCAGTAACATTTTTTCCTAAGTGTTTGTTGATTCCACGCTTGGATTTAATATCGAGGATTATATTTTATAACCAGAAACAAACAAACAGATTTATAACTGAAGACTGAAAGGCAAACAGCAAAAAAAAGCAAGCCAAGTACTGAACCTAAATGTAGCATTTTTATTGACTTCTTAGAAACCAAATAACCTGGCATATTAGTGTGTGCATTCTGCAACAGACATTCAGCCCCATTGTACTACTTAGAAGAGAATAAAAAGAAACCCTACTGTTTGAAATCCAGCGGAACATCCCCACAACAGAGCACAACTGTTCCCTCATGCATGAATGGGAAGGAGATGAAAGAAAAGATGGACTTCTGAGGTACAGCAAAAAACAAAGACAACAAAAGTGCTGATCATGAGGGAATGACACAACTCATTGCTGCAAAAAGGATGAGAGAAAGGAGCTCAAACAATGGTGCAGACAGCTAAGTGACATGTAGAAGAATTGAAAAATCTACAGAAGTGTCTTTTCTTTCCACACTTGACGAGAAACAATTAAATGTTGGTACATCTGTCATAAAAAAGATAATTGAAACCTGTTACCATCATTATAGACGGTAACTTAACTACCAAAACTGTAACTGTCCAATTAAATGTTGCCCCCTCTGTTATCTACACCACTTGCTAAAATGAAAAAAACAACTTTAATGCTTGTGATGATTTACCACCAGTACAGCCGTTACGAGCCATAGAGCTAAACTGGCACATTTTATAAGGTAGCTACTTAGACTATAGGGTACCTACATGTATTTGTGCACACGCAGATGGGGGAAGGCAGGCACACACGGGTGCATACAGGCTCACATGCGTGAGCGCACGCATTCATGCACACGCTCTCGCACACCCACCAGCGAGGGTGAATTTTGCAAACAGATGAGGTTTTTGACAAGGAATCCAAAAATCCTGAGTAATTGCCAGAAGCCTCACTAGGTGTTTACTGCCCTGAACGTCCACCAGCCTGTGAAAACGACGCCGTGCTAAACTAATCCACCCACTGTTGCTACTCGCTTGATAATGCGCAACATCCCCCAAAACTGCAAAGCAGTTATTGACCCTGTCAGAATACCTGATTAATGGATAAATGCTGTAATTGATTAGCAGAGAAGTGTGAATTAAAACAGAATACAGCATCAATAATGAGCCACTGACAAAAGGTAGCCGACATAAAATGTAAAACGGTAGCCTGCAGCCATATCTCATCAAAGACATGCATTTCTTAAAAACAGAAGAAAACACCACCCCCCAAAAACCCCCCACAACCGCAGTGTCCTGTTCTCTGCATTCTTTAGGCTTTTCTCTTGGTAATGATTAAGCCACCAGCAAAATGTTATGGGAACTACTCCTGAATCCACCTTCATACATCAAGCCAGGCAAGGCAGTTAAATGACTCCATTATCCTCCGGGCTTCTCTACCCTTAAAGAAATGCGCCGCTCTCCGTTTTACCCCCGTGAGCTGTGATTTTGGAGCAGCGCTGGCCCCGGGCGCACCCAAGGCTGCCTTCGGCGGGGTGCGCAGGCAAATCCCCCTGCTCATGGGTACACGAGGGAGCCCCACAACGGTGTCACGCCGAGGAGACAACTTGGAGCTACAAGCTGTTGAACTCGTTTTCCATTCCCCTAAGGGCCTTAGGAGGCCAAATGACCCCACTTTTGTTCCTTTTTCTTTCAGATTTAATCCTACTCCAAGGCCCTCCTTCATGCCTGACATTATAGGAAATAGGTTATATAGACTTTATATAGCACCTGCAAACACACATGCGATGTTTCTCTGCTACAGGAAAGCGAGTTTAATAACACCGTGTCAGAAGCACTGAGTTGCTGCGTCTCATAGCACCTGTGTTGGCCTTCCCGTTATTTGGGCACTGCGCGTTACCCCCCGCATTAGGTAAGCTGACACACCTCATGTAATGCCATCAGACGTATCAAAGCTGTCCTGGTACAGGCAGAAGAAAACATTAGGTTGAGCAGAGTACTTAATGCAATTATGTTGCTCTGACTTCCCGAGCTAGCTCACTCAGAAGTCATTTAAGCTTTTCTACATGACATTGCATTGTATCCAGCAAACATAGCCTCTGCTCAAAATGGTTGTCGCTACAGGGTAAGTTTCTTGGAAGTCTCTACGTGTCCTTTTCCCCCTTCAAGCTAAAAACCAGAAGCTGTTAAACTGAAGATACCTGCTTGTCCTTTCCATATGGAAAATGCGTATGGAAAAGCAAGAGCAGCATTACTATCTTGTAATAATTCTCTCCAAATTGTCTTTAATCTGATTTTGTCAATCTGATGCCTGTTTTACATTCCTCTGCAAAACATAATGTATTTTTGTAACAGTTCTACAAGCTCACAAATGCATATTCAGAGATATAGTCCTTTGGAAATACACATCTTTTGGATCATTCTTTCTTTTTTCCATCATCTAACCACAAGACTTATTTTGACTGCAGAACGATTTTTCTGCTTCCCCAGCTGCTTCAGGACTGCTACTTTTTCAGTGGCATCACGACTTTTTCAGTTTAAATAACTTCCCAATTCGGGAGTAGATTTCATCCCACCTCACAGTGGTAATCTAAAACATTACTGGTGGAGGTGATCCCTACTATCAATCAAGAGAATGAGATACTTCCAAAGAACACGTCATCTAGCAAGCAAGCTTTGGGCTGGAGGACCTGCCCTCCAGATGCACCTCTCTCTCTTTATTGACTGTAGAAGTTACCCAAACAACCTGTGCTTTAAAAGCTATGCTACATCACAAGGATTCTGTCTTAGCAATTTAAGATAATCGCAATTAAGGAAGCTTTTAACCCTTCTCACTGTATTGCAGTGTCCTCCGTCCTCAGCAGTTCTTTGTGAGGACCAGGGATGGAGAATCAAAGTGTGCTCTGATGGGCCCCCACCCCACTGCAGAACACCTCCAGCCCAGGATGAGCCCCCTCGCAGGCACTTCCTTGTCCTAAAACATGGCTGGACAAAAGGAGGGGCAGGTCTCTGCGTACATGAGTGTGTCCCAGGGAAGGGCAGCCTGGGTCTCCCCTATTGCCCATGTTGCCTGAGAAATCCTACGGCTCTCCAGGATTTCCCCCAAAGCCAGCTGTTTTGGGGAAGGCTGAGGCATAGGTACATTTTGGCCATATAAACAGCCATTGGTATTTCTTTCTTGCTCGGCTTCAACAGGAGGAATAGGGGATCCTCCACCAAAACAGCAAACGGCCAGGCGACTCGGGCATTTTTGGAGCGGCATGTTTGAACCTGCTCAGGGTGATGGTGGGACTGAGCCCAACTCTCACTGCCTGGGCAGGTGGGGTAGGACTGGAATATCAGAAAGATGGTGGGCACCAAAGCGCTCCTTTTTAAAGAAATAAACAAGGAGACCTGCTGACAGCTCAGCTATTTCTTGAAATAACTGCTTTACTTACCTGGCTCCAGAAAGCCGGCTGGTGTCAGATCCCGAGTGTGGGGGGACAGCTGCCCATAGCCCTGATACAGAAGCTTGCAAACAAGAATGGGAGAGCTCACATCATCTGCAACCGCATAGAAAACATTAACTTCCTACTGCTTATTATCAAACTTGAACATTTTTTTCAGAAATGAAATCTTGCCTCCTTTCCTTAGATGTTTTTATATTGTATTGTAAAATATGAAACCTGGTTTTAACCTAAAAGCATAAAACATAATTCCAGGTGCCCAAAAGAAGAGCCTGCCAAAAAAAATACTGAAAAGAGACAAAGTTACATCGATTTCAATGGAAGCAGAATTAGGCCTTTTAACATACTTTTTTTTTTTTTTTTTTTTTTTGGGCAGGGAAGAGGAGAGTTGAAACTCTGGCAGCTGAAGGTTCAGCTTGATCCCCAGAACTTTTAAAGAAGACATTCTTCTCTACAGCTATTGTCAGAGCTGGAGACAAAACAAGTAGAGGCCCTTTCAGCTGCTGAACTTAGCCAAAAAGCCATTTGTAACTCCTGCAGAGCGGTGCTTTTACAGGTCAGGGCAAACTCCATAAAGATTTTCTCTCTTTTTCACTCTCTTTTGGAAGATCTGGTTAGGATCCTGAAACTTAGCTCAGAAATTATAAAAAAACACTTCTGCACATTACAAAACAGTGGTAGAAGGATCTCTAAGCATATTGTTTTAACCACAGTTTTCTGATTCAGAGTTATATTTTACTAGTTGGCATACACACCTACAGCGGTCATTGCTTCCTCAGACATTGTTCTCCATGAATTTTTGGTTGTTTGCGTTGTCAGCTATCTCAATGTATGGGTCAAACAGGAGTTTTGGAACCTAATTTTGTTTCTAGTCCCTTAACATCACGGACCTGTAATACAGGTTTACCAAAAGCATTTTAATACCAATTAGTAGGCGCTAAATTTTTCTTCCTAATAAAATTCAGTCAAATTGGCCAGATGACAGAGGCGCAGGGAGCTACAAAGGAAACGCCAAGGTAACAGCCTTGCTCCATTTTTGCACCTGACTAGTGAGGCAAACTCAGTTTCCTGGAATATATGTCTGACTACACTCTAAGGGCTGCTTGAGTATGCAGGCTTTAACTAAAATAGTGATCTCAGTACCTGGGGGACCAGATCCTCACCTCAAAATACTTGCCCTCCCCCAACAAACACAACTGGAACTATTTACTATGAACAACCAAACACGAAAGGAGTAAATCCTACAGAATGAAACAGTATAAAAGGAAATGCAGTCAAATAGACAAAAAGAGATTTGAAAAGATTGACGGAAAGACACCAGAGCCATACAGTTAGAGCAGAAAACAAAAATGAACATTTTAACAAAGAACATTTTAGAAACCCACATACCCACCATTCCTGATAAAAACCTGCTCTGATAAAAACCCCATTGATTTTCATGACTGAATAGGAAAAAAATAAACGCCATTAGATAACTTCTGGTACACATTTGAAGAGAAGCATCTTGTTTAAAAACATTTTCTGCCTATGAGAATGCATGGCAAAATCAGTGATAATCACAAAGCTTTCAGACAATGGTATAGTCAAAGCCTGCTAAAACCCAACAAAATCTCTAATGTGTGCAGGTGTTGAACAGTTATATTGGTAAGCAGAGGGATTGGCTGGCCTATATTCACATTCACAGCGATGGCGGATGAGTGATATTTGAGCGGGTTAGAAAGTTTTCTTGATACTTTCACAAGGTGAAAATATGTGCTTTGTTTCACCCCAAGAAGCATTCCAGCTTTTTAGTGTATTATTTTCTGCTAGTCCGAACCATAATAGGTTGCCCTGCATTTGATATATGCCATAATTTCTTTGAAACACTTTGAATACTACCTAAAGACGCTGTCTAACAGTAATCTACACTCACAACTGAGGATATGAAAGAATAGCTCCAGAGATAACGAGAAATCACAGCATGTACACCAGAAGGATGCTTCACAAACAATTTTGGGGGTTTTTGGTTTGGCGTGGGTTGGTTTGACATGGGTAAATTAGGGTAGATAAATCCTGTAAAATGAGGTCTGCTTCTTCTGAAACATCCAGAGCTCTCAATTCACCAACTAAAGTCACGCAGAAGTGAAGACAACCTTTTGGAAACCGGGTTTTCTCTTTCTAGAAGGTTACTGTGGATGAAAATTTGTCCCCATTGAAGTTGCCAACAAACTTCTCACTGCACCAAGGCAACCATCAACCAGTTTAAGAAGGTGATGGCATGTGTGCAGGAGTTAATCTAAAGTCACGCAAGGATGTCTTCTACATAATACTACTAAAATACATTCTAAAGTTATAGATACACAACATGAATTTACAAGACTTAGACTAAATTGACGTGTGTGGCTACCTATAATGTCTAGCCCTTATATTTTAAATGCTTCATGTAGTGTGGACCTTCTTAGCTTACCACAGTTCTGTCCTACCAATCTACACAGTTTTTCACAGCAAACTGGCATTGCTTACACTGAACTCAGCCAGTCACATAAAGGTGAAGAGAATGTGCAGTTTCTTAAATGTAATTACTTTATTACAGATCTCAGTTCTTACCAAATCAATTCCACGCAATCTTAATAACATCACTGACCTTACCAAATCTTGTTCTGGCATCCTCATGCAAAGTGGCCCAGCTGGAGTATACATCTAGCTAATGAAACAGTACTAACTTTTTTGAAACCACTAAAACGCATTTCTTTTCTACATTCAGCTCCCCCTCCAATTTCAGAGTGAGTAAGTTGGTTCAAGAAAACACTTTTCTCCATTACATGCACACACAAAGAATTAACATCCCTGTTTCTAAAACCACTGAAATTTGGGCATAACCCATAATAATGACCAGTATCTTTACAGATTTTGTATTATACAAATACTCTGCCCAGTGGAGTTCACAGCAAACCCTTGTGCTGTAATTCCACCCTGGCAAGTCTCTTGATCATCTTGTTAGCAGTGACATGAGATGCACTAAGATAAGAGGTTTGCCCAGGGTTCTTTTTTGTTTGTTTGGTTGTTTTTTTTAATACTGTGTGTCTTTCACTTGTGTACCCTAAGATTTATATCTATATAAAGTCTACTCCCCAAACAAGTAAGCAGGAAACTTGATTTGTTCTAACTCCTCCCTCGCAAAAAAAAAAAAAAAAAAAAAAAAAAAAAGCTTCCTGATGAAGAGTCTTTCTCATCGGTTCTTAGTGCACTGGTGTCAAACTCAGTTCACTTTTAATTACTTGCCTCTGAAGAAATGCCAAAGTAGGAAAAACAGTTCAAGAAGTCTTTGTAATAAATTCCTTGTTATTCAATTCTGCATTATTGGAGTTTAAATGACTTTCATATTCTGCGTGCAGATTGGAAATGGAGGCTTCCAGTGTGAATGGCAACTGCTCAGTCCTCGTGCAAACTCTTCTGCAGCCGCAGAGCTGACTAGACAGGTACTTTCAGTGGGTGCCGGATATTCTTTAACTTTTACCCAGCGATATTGGCTTTATGGCATAATAAAGTGGGTTGCTCTTAGAGTTGGCTGCAAACTGATAGTCTTCATTTTTATCTCCAATCTTCAGGTCAGTGTGCTCACATTTTTTGATGTCTTGTGATCTATCTACTTTCCATATTTAACGTGGAAGAACTAAGTGACTTCCACATGAGCAATATAAACCTTTCTTATATTTCTGTAAAGAAAACGAATCTCTCAGCACTCCAAATAAAATTTTGCTTTTTTAAGTCTTCTGCTTTTTAGGATAAGACATGAAAATACCAAGTTGAAAAGAAGTACAAAGATCTTAGTAAAACCCACAGGGATCGCCGACTGTTTCCCCTAAAAAGATGTGAAATTAAAGTCCCTTCGCCCCTCTAAAAATGTCACATAAAAACTTGTGGTAGAGCAGTTAGGTTTTTCTTTTTCCTAACGTTCATATCTGCTTCTACCCTGAGCGTGCCAGATTACTATTACATCCCATGATTCTGATTTGTACCAGACAGTTCTGAATTACTTCCCAACAGTTTTACGCACACGTACCCCAAACCCCGCCACTTGCTTCCCATACTCCTGCAGGAGCCGTGCAGGCTCCCGAGCCCCGCGGCCGCGCTCAGGGCAAGGAGGGAGCTGCGGAGGTTGGGAGCGGGCACAACCTGCCCTCCCGTGGGACGCCGCTCTTGCCGTTAGCCTCCCCCCCCCCGCCCCGTTCAACCCCCCGGGTGACGGCCCGAACCCGTGCCGAAGCAGGGTCCCAGGGACCCTGGCCAGCATCTCCCCCCGTCCGGCCGTCGGAGAGGGGAGCTGAGGGCAGACGGGCCCGGCGCCCCGGCACGCTTGTTTTCTTCCGCCCGCGTGTGTGGATGCCAACTCCGGCGTCCATAAAACCGGGTTACATCAAACGGACCAACCGCCGTCATCTCCCCGTTATTACCCCCGACACAAGCCCTGACAAAAGGCCGCTGCCAAGGCCTCCGCTGACAGGCCAAACAATAGCGGCGACAAAGGCCTTTTCTGCCTGCACAGATGACATAAATCTGATGCTATAACGCCGGCGCGACTTCAGCTTGCTCCTTATTTATTTATTTAATAAGCCACTGTCATCCATCTCGGGAAGGTAGCTTCCAAACTCCAAATTAATCAAGCCACTGAATGTGAATTTCCATATTGCTCTGCCAAAGGTCTTCTCCACATCAATTGCTGGGAGAAGGCCCCCGTTGTGCTTTGGTGTATTGTGCGCGGCGCTACTGCTGCTGCTAAAAGCCACTCTGTTTTTAATAAACATGCATTGTTCTTTTTGTAGTAAATCCAGGAAATAATACCCAACTGGGAGTTTGGGTGCAGGCTTTTTTGTAGCGTAAGCAGAGCGATGGATGCATTTTCATGTCTGTTACTTCCATGATGGCTCCATTTGTTACTGCTCGGAAGGTATTTCATTTTTCAAAAATATAAATAAAACAAATATTGAGGTAATGCTTTTGTGTTTATCCTGGAAAACCCCAAGCTGAGGCCACCGATCCAGCATTTCTGTGTCGCTCATGTCACTTCACCAAATGTGGAGGTTGAGCCCCAGGTGCCTCTCGCTCGCCATTTACCCGATTGCCAGAGCGTGATTTTCCGTAGCACTCTGGGTGAATTACCTTGGCACTCCTGAACTCAATGAAATAAAAAAAGTCACTGACTTAACGAAGCCAGGATTTCACTCGTCTGCCTCTCAAAATTCTTTAGTCAGCTAAATACCAGGTCTCGAGCCTACGCGAATTATCTGTTTCCCTTAGGCAGTCTGTGGAGAAAGAGGCAGCTCCCCACAGGACAGTTCATCGCTGCTGTCTCAGGCATGGGCTGAACCACCTCCCCGAGGAAAATCACGATTTCTCTCTCTTTAATACACACCTACCACCCTGTGTTGTATGAGCTGTATCACCTTTCCCGCTGGCAGAGAGGACAAGCAGAGGGGTGGCAGCCCCAAGAGGGCAGGAGCAAATGAAGAAGGGTGGCTCCTGGGTGAGGTGGTGGCCAGAGGGACTTGCTGCACCTGCGACTCCACCATGGCCCCAGGGATGGGTTGGTTTCCCAGTCCAGCCACTAGAAAAGTGCTCCTCAGTAGTGCAACAGGGAAGGGAAACAAGAGGTGGGCCAACATCACCGCAAGAGCAGAGGGAGACGATAGGACTCTTTCATCTGCTCTACTTGAGCATATATTCAATGCTTTCCAGGTCTTACAGATGCGGGAATGGATCTTATCTCCCCCACAGCACATTATTTCACTTCCTAAAGATGGGAGGAACTCTCCTTTCAGATATGTTTTATTTAAAAATCTTTATAGGGAGTTTTCACTAGAAACTGAATTTGAAGCCCCACCTTTTCTCATGATGAATGATCTTTTGGAAACGAAGCATGCAAAAGGCTTCAAATAGTGCAATTAAAAATTCCTTCTCCACTCAGCTAGTCAGCTTCCTCATTTGCACTAAATTTTAGTAGTGTTTTCCAGAATAAAAATATCTCTGAATAGTTGTATCGCAAGACAAGGAAACAGAATACAGATGGCACTCATAATATGAATAGAGTTTGATGGACAATAATAGGCACAATAAAATCTACCAGTGAACCAAGAGATGAGATAATTAAAGATACATTCACTGTGTTTTAAACATTCCTATCCCATGAAATAGCGAGGTAATTTGTCAACCAGATATTCTTACTTGACTAAACTTTTCACTCCAGAAATACTATGGCTCCATTCAGGACAGGCTGGAGTTGCAACAGCTGAGAAAGGACACTAATAAATGGTACGTTTCACACTTCAGTAACACCTCTTCTCTAAAAAAAAAAAAAAAGCCCAAACCCAGCAGAAGATAGTAAGTTGAGCTTCACAGCATATCTCCAATGAAAACCAATGTTTTTCTAATGAGGGTTAATCATTTTCTTTTGAAGGGTAGGTGGTGAAGAAGCTACCCAGCAGCTGCTGCCCAGAGCGAGAGCTGGGGTTCTGGGGCTGGGCCGAGGCTCAGGAGGCTCAAATGCATGATGATCCACGGGAGGGACTTTTACAGCCAAGTAATAACACACCCAGGGTCATCCCTGCGAACGGGCCGCTCGGTTTCCAAGAACAGAAAATAGTTGGGGGCAGAAACTACAAAGAAGCCTGAATTCGCAAAAGCGAGCAGGGCTGGGAGAGGAAACACCTGGGTCCCAACCTGTGTTTTCAGGACTGGTTTTGCTTTTTATCCTATAGCTCTTCCGTGGGAAGAAGCAGCCCTTCTGTGAAAGTGGGAATGGGAACTGCCCAGCGACCTGGGAGACCAGGCAATAAAGAGCCTGGAGCAAGCCTGAATGGTGGGCCTGGGTAGAGCTTGCCCACCTCCAGGCAACTCCACGCAGGAAAAACCATCTGAGGTGGCAGATCAGGTTGCAGGACTTGGAACAAAGCCATGAGTGAAATCTCCAAAATAAGGAGAGCATCTCCAGCTTGAAATTACAGATACATTGACTTCTACTTTTTAACACCATCTGATGGTCTCAAGACAGAAATAATCAAAATGTTAACAATGAGCAAAAGCAAGGAAACCTTCAAACTGAAAAAGTTGTGCCTCCACAAAATCCTACATGAGAAAGATTATTTTTTCTCCATTATAGTGCCTAAGTATCTTTCTGAGTAACTATTTAATGTCCAATTTTCAAACCACATTGAAGACAACCAAAAAAATATATGCCTGAAAATATATTATAAATAACTCTGTTCTTAAAATAGTAATGTACCAAAAAAAAAAAAAAAAAAAAAAATTGTTAATTAATACTGCTCACTGTGCTACAGCCTAACTGATGAAGGGAAATGCATTCAGACTCCTAAAATGCCTGTCTCCAAGACCATCAGGGTTAGTTTCTGAGTGGCACGTTTTTAAAACATTTAATCAGTGATCTGAATATGTGTCAACACTTTCTGGTAGTGTGCTATAAAATGTGAACCTTGTCAACAGAAACATAAAAAGGCGACACACTTGGGACACAGAGCTTTTATGCTGACACACTGTAATAATATCATTTTAAAATTTATCATCTGCTTAGCCACAAGCAACAATTAATCTTTTTGACTAACCATACAATGTTTTAAATAACACCTCCAAAAAAAAAAAACCAAAACCATGTTCCATTTTTACTTTCATTGCCTTCCCAATCGCACCACTTTCAAATCCTTACAAAGCAACACGCAATAAATTTTGCAACGAGGATAAAAATGTTAGCGAATAATATGTTTCCCCCTCCTCAGTTAATAAAATTACTTAACACCGAGCCTGCAAGCAAAAAGAAAACCCCAGGAGTAACGCAAGCATCAGTGGGTTCAGTTCTATCGCGTTTCGGTCACATTAAGTGACATTTTATTCCCAAATCACTTAACCTTTGACTTTTATAACTAAACATACAGACCTTGAATTGTTACCGTGGAGGGGACCAGCGAGCGACACTGCTGCCAGGCACCGAAACCGAGTGGATGGCTACGGGATGGAAATAATTGGGCTCACAAGAACCCAAGTTTCTGTACAAAACTTGTTGCCTGGAAAAGGGGGCAGAAAGGGAAATGGGAGGAGGGGAGATGGGGCCTCGTTTTTGCTAACGACCCCTCCACACTACAGCACCAGGCTCGTCTCCCCAGGGACCCCAGTTTGGCATTTTTGCAGCGTTCCCACCGGTGGGGCATGTGCCAGGCAAAGAAGGGGTTAAATAATCAGGCAGAGGTGGGAAAAAAGCACTTTATAATTAAAGGCTAAACCCTGCTGAAGCCAGCTGGAGCTGCACAAGGGGACGGGATGGGGGGAGCTGGCAGTTGCACCCCTCCATCCGCCCCGCTTGAGGCCGTGCCGGGGACGGAGAGGGAAACCCAAAGGAGCCCGAGAACAAAAGCAACGACGACAAACGTTGGACATGGCAACCGACTGCGGTCACCGTTTTCTGGGTGAGAATGAGCAGTGGTTTTGTAATGTGGGTGGAGAGGGGCTTTTTGGGGAACAGCTTCAGAAGTAATGATGTAAAACCAAGAGCAGCAAACACCAGCTGCACCTCAGAAGGGAGGGAGCGAGCTCTGGAGGGAGCTGCAGCATGGTTTTCTGCAGGAATTTCTAGATCATTACTTAGCACTTTTACTATTGACAAAGCACCCACAGGTAAGCCCTAGAGAACAACCCTGCGTCAGACTTCTGCACTCAGAAATTCCATGTTTTTTTCCCAAAAATGCAGGAATGATGTCAAACCATATAGATAACTTTGGGGGTTTTTTTGTGCAATAAAAGCATCACAGGTTGTCATACAGGTGTGTCCACACAAGCAGGTTTGCAATAATAACCAGCAAAGACAGAGGCATCTCTTGCTTCATCTCTGACCCTGACAGCCTCCTCCTGGGTACAGAGGAGTGGGGAGACACCAACCACCTCACTGACCATGACCCCACAGCTGGACAAATACAGTTGCATCCGAGAGGTGCATTTTTCTCTGTAAGACTATCATGATGGCAGAGTCCTTTAAGTTGTATGTATAGCGACTAAGAAAGTTTCTGATTAAAATACGCAATTGCATAAATCATCTTCTTCTTCCTTGCCCACCGGCCGAGGGCTTTGTCCTTTGCAGCTCTTGTCCACGTGAGAGACTTTGCTGGCGTGACGTGTGCGGTCATGAGAAGGAAATGGGAGGAAGCTGACTGCCAAATTCAATAAGGTATTGAGCCAGTCACGGCAGGATATAGTTTCCAAGTATGGTCCTTATAAACTTACTGTTAATGATTTTGACTAAAAGGGTGGAAAAAATTAAAATCTTCTGTGCTAAATATGGACCAGTTCCCACCTTACTTTAATTTTAAAGGAGAGTTTTATTTGCTTCTCCTAAGAGTGTAATTGTAGGTATCCATCAACCACAGAACAGTGGACTCCAAACAGTCTATGAAAATCATCCCAAACAAAAGTTAAGAAAATTACATATTAATTACTTATGACTGATGTCTCCTTAAAGGATGGATCAACTTCCCAAATAGTAAATATTTGGTCTAACACAAGGGTGTTTGCTCTGTGATCAGAGATTCTTTACACTCTGGCAAAAAACAGGTTAAAGTCATACCTTGAATTAATGCCTAGTTTGGAAGTTCTAAGAACTGGCAAAACAATCCTAGGCTGTATCTGTTATTAGAAAAAGTAATGATGGTCAGCCAAAGAAATTAGCTCTTAAAATCTGCTTAATGAGCAGGACCTTTTCACGGCGTGGAGCAGGACAGAAATGCTTTCTTGCAAAGCACTTCTCAGTTTACAGCATGCTCTTAATTAATTGCAACATCATCCACAAGAGCTGCATTTAAAAGGCAGACATATAGGTAAGGCCATCAGAAAACGGAAATGGAACAGAAAACATGGCAAATATAAATGTGATGAATGATATGTTAACAGAATTGTTGTGAGATGGATGGATGGATGGATGGATGGAGGATGACATTTTGCCCCCTCATTTCATGGCTGAAGCATCAAAATACTACTGCCATCTGTTGTGCATGCAGATACCCTCAATTCTCACTGTTAGAAAAGATAGTGTTCAGCTGCAGCTGCAAAGACTATGCAGGGGAAGTTGACCATTTGTAACAAATAACTTCAAGAGCATCGGCCCCGGACCATAGGAAGTAATTTGTTCCTCACACCAGACAACATTTTCCAGTTTACTTTACAAATTGCAGAAGCATGGTAAGACTTCTGCAGAGCAGTGACTAATGTTAAAACAAATATAATTCTACTATGACAAGGAAGGTGTTCACTAACTGCAGGAAGCAGTTTAAAATAAATTGATGTAGGTTTTGAATTGTCCACAAGTTGGGTTTAGCTTCCTTCCATTTACCTTTTACTGCATTAACATTTCTTTTGTGATGGCTGCTGCTGAGAACCTATTGTAAGTTTGGGCAATTAGGATTTTTGTTCCATCTGTCCCTCCCCTCAGTCAATACTGTAGCATCAAAAGAGGCCAATTCAGTGTAGGCTGGCTCTGGCTCTAAAGCCAGCTAAAAGAGATGTTAGAATTCACTACTGCTCTGGGTGGAAAGGATGAGGGGGGAAAAAAAGCTATAATCATAAAAATGCTGTTTCAGGCTTGTTGAGTTCTTAAAATAATCTGACTTAAACCTCCTACACAATGCTCACAAGTCAGAGCATGGTAATATACTTCAATGTAGGTTGCCTCTCTCTCTCTAAATCCAAACTAAAATAGATGTTAGAAATCATTACTGCACTATGTCAAATACAGACTAGGACTGTAATCAGAGGGCTGCGGCTTCAGGTTTCAACGGTTCTTAAAATAATCAGCCTTAAACCTTCTGCAGGAATCAAAGCCTGGTCATTTATATTTTTGTAAGGCTGAGGATTCCACCGCCTCAGGCTTCTCCCTGATAAAAAAGCAGCTTTTTTTTTTTCTTCCACTGGAATAACTTGTGCATGGCAGATATTGGCAGGTAGAAAGACAGTGGAAATTAGGTACTTCATTTTTATCAGGAGGTTAACTCCATGCCGAGTCGGGGTATGACCTCAGAACAAAACCCAAGTGCCTTGTCTTCACTGTGTTTTTACCTGAGCGCAGCAGATGTACATTAGCTACCTGAACTCAAAACTGCTTTGCAAAGTGAAGACAATCCTTATATCCCACTATGGAGCACAGTGTTAAAGCAGGTAGCTTTGCTCCTTTCCCGAACTGTGAATTCCTAGTCTCCTATTTTCATGTATGCAATCCACAGGTTAGCTCTTCAAATACAAACCAAAACAAAATAAGGAGAATGCACGGGATGGGGAGCTTACTCTTCTTCCACCCGCCCAAGAGCTCCTTCTGTGTGACCAATTAGTTCTTCCTCTTTCTAATCCCACCCTGCTTCTGCCTCTTTATTTAATACAGGTTTTCTGCAGGTGCAGATTAACCACAGCCTTATTTTCAAGTATAAGTACTTCTAACAGGGCACAAGTTATCTGTGAAGCAGGCTATAGACATGAAAATAAGGTAATCTTCCTATTCTTTTGCAAATATCCAGGAAAGAATATGCTTAACGTTGTGTAATAACATCCGGACCGGGGGTGAGAGGGGTGGGAAGATAGGCAGGGAGCACCTCTGATGCTCCTGGCACACTGACGCGTTCATTAAAGCTAAATCCAGCCCATGAAAAGAAAACGGGCACAAATAACCATACTCACAGGGGCATTTGCCTCTTCTCCTTTTTGTCAACATTCAGTATGCTAACTGTGCCCTTGGGATTTATCAGCATTATAAAACATGGTATGCTGCCTTTTGTTCACGCTTCCTTTCCGAGAGTCATAGACCTACATGACGATTTTTAAGAGGGTCAATCTCAAGACTGGCTGATTGCAGAGAAAAGTTTCGAAAGGTGGGAACCCCACAGTTTGAAACCAGAATACTGCTAGCATTATTATTACACGTTAAAACCTTGTGGGTTTTAATGTTTCAGGTGGAGATTCATTAAAACCTCATTCAAGAAGGAAACCAGAGACTCACGTGCTCCAGCAGGCACAACTCTGAAGCAGGGCAACTAAGCAGGGTTACAGCACCAGGTAGGACGCGTGGTCAGTGCCACGCACCGCTAAGGCAGCTCCGAGCAAACCTGCTTCCCAGCCAGGCTCGGTTTGTCACGTGGCAGGTCCGGCCTGCCTCTTGCAAGGTCTCCGTCCACCGCCAAACGCCAAGCCTGAAGGCACAGCAAGTCCCAAGTGGCTGCGGGTTGGGGAAAGACCAGCCTCCCCGGAGGTGGAGATGGCCAGGACAGCCCCACCACCTCCTGCAGTCACAAAGGACTTGGAAACAATTCACATCTCCTTTGCCCTTAGCAAAGCCACCCGCTCAGGACTAATACGCTTGCTCTCTTTCCCCCGATCCCTTCAGTTTACCCCCACCGTCCCCAGCTCTTGCGTGCTCCCGGTTAACAAGCCATGTATGTGCAGAGCAGAAGGCACTAGGATAATGTTATTTATGGGACTGAAATTCAGCGGCTCCCAGGAAGTCACTGAAATTGGAGAAGTGACCACAGTAGTAGTGGGAGACGCTCCAGAGGATGTGTTTGAGACATTCAGGTTTGCCAACACCTAGAAAGAGCTGCAGGTTTTCCCCCAGCTTATCGTGACCCTTTGACAACGGGCCAACGTGGTTGGATGGAGGTGGTATGGAGCCTTGTGATGGTCACAGGCTCATGAGGAAATAAAGGTTTACCCCAACCAGAGATGGGGTTGTATTAGCACAGTGAGAAACTGGGTGTCACAGACCCAGGGTTGGGTGTAAAACACATGAAACCATAAATTCAGCTTTGGAGAAAGAATCAGAAGAGGCCCGCCTCATGGCAAGCATGGTCGCTGGATAAAGGGGAAAGATGGTCCCAAGCCAGTTTGCACTGTCATCATCTCCCTGGATCAAGCCTTAGGCTGGCTGTTTGAAAGGGAAAAGAAGCAAGCTACTAAAGAGTTAATCCTAAACAAAAGGTTTCAAGTGCTAGGGAAAATTGGCCACTGGTTACCCAAGTGATTTAAAGTACTTCAGGATATCTATGCCACATTAATCTTGCATGTGTATGTGTCACCTACTTTCAAAATAACTTCCTTACCAAAAGACGGTAGGCTTGTCTCCATAAGATAAAAGGGTTTAAACTTTTTGAAACCTGGAATTTTTCTGTGTGAGAGACGCACAGAAAAGAATTGCACAGAGTTAAGTTAGCATCCACACACATAAACCAAACAGGTCTGCACTGAAGGAATCGTGCTGTAAACCTTGGAATTTTACAAGCAAGTTTTATATTAATTCTTTAGAAACCGTTTGTGCTTATGGTTTCAGACAGAATATAAAAGTACCATATAAATATCAGCACAATATAGCGGGCAGCTGTTAGGTACTTTAACCATTCCCAATCAATTATAATAAACAGAACAGGCACATTGAATTGCATCACAGCACCGTGCAGTAACCCTCCAGCCCTGTCTTCTCCTTCTTGCCATGTAAAATTAAACTTGCAATAAATTACTTGTGAAATGACAGAATATGGAACGTTCTGGAAGGTTTTTGGTAGGCTGGGATGGATAGAGAGACCAAACCCACTCTTTCTGAATAACAAACGACATTAATGACAGCAAGAGTCTCTCTCTTTTTTAAACCAACTGTGAAAGAGCAGTGGAATTAACCCAACTATTCCATTCAAAGCAGAAGGGAGCCCAAAATATTGACCCTACAGAAATGCTGGGAAGCAGCACAATCACGCCTGGAAGATGAGGTTTGCTTATTTGGCTTACAACAGCCAGAACAAAAAGAAATGCAGCACTTGGGAGACTTGGGAGATGTAATGGAGCAGCAGCAAAGCCCTCCCTTACGGCAGGGAAGCGGGCACAGCCGCCTGGAGCGGGCAGCACAGGCGCACAGGAGGAAGGAAAGCTGGGAGCCTCCTGGAAGACACGCACATGACTTGTCAAATGGAAAGTCACTTCTGGAACTGATAAACAGGCAACCAGCTTCTTACAGGCAGACGTCAGCCGCCTGTCTCCTTTGCTTTCTGTTTACACACCTTTAACTCCATCCACTTGGATGTGCTGGTTGCCTCGGATGGGTGTAAAGCTGAGCCTGTGGAAAACTCCTCACGAGCGGGATAAAGAAGCACAACCTCTTTTATGTGTTTGCTTAACTGCTTTTATCCAAATGTGCAGTGCTGTTGCAGCACTCACAAAATCGGCTAAATTATGCGAGGGCCATGGCTAATTCTCACCATGACGGCTCTCACTCGCACGCTGGATCTGGCTGTAGACGCGGACTCTGGTCGGTGGGGGTCTGCGTACGGACCACTCCTGGGTCAGGCACACGGTGAATCCCACAGGCCTTGCTGAAGTTGTACTTTTATCTACAGTATGCTGTGATGTGTGAGGCAGGGAGGAGGAAATCTGCTGTGTTTATTTACTATTCCCCCCCGCCCAACTTCAGCTGGTACTTTTTTGCCACTTCGGCAGTCACACCTCCTAAAACTGTATTAATTTAAATTTAAATACTGCCAGCCAGAACTATTCTTAACAACATACATTATTTTCTACATTATTTCTAATAGTTTTAAAACTCTCTGAGAAAATGTGAGATAGTTTCACAAACTTTGTTGTCATGCTTCAAAACTCTTAATTAAAAAAAATAAATATCTGGGAGCTCAAACCACTATCAGTCTGAGGAACAAATTATGGATGTATTATAACATGAGACATTATAACATCTGTATAATGTCAGATTAACCTATAGCAAATTGACAACAAAGACTATTTTTTAAGTTACACTTCATATTAATACTACCATTTAATATTATCTGTATCATCAAGCAAGGTGTTAAAGATGTATTCAAAGTCTTGGAAATATTTTTACTTACTGCAGTAAGACTTCTAGGCACAGAAGTCATAACCCAAAATAGGTATCACTCGATGCACTGGAGTACCTTACACTTGGAAGAAAGAAAACCAAAAGAAATTGTGGAAAAAAAATATTTTTTTCCTGCAGCTTCCCTCTCAGTAGGCTGGCTTTCCTTTAGCACTGGTTTTTGGTTCCTTGTAAGAAGAGGATGTTCCAGCAGAAGAGAAACCAGGAATGTACTGATATTTAAAGATCTAAAAACTTGACTTTTTGATGATCCCAATTCAGCCAACAAGAAGCTGAGGAAAGTGCATTTAGAAACAGAGGACAATAGGTAACATAAGGTGGAGGTTAACATAGGTGATGACAACCAGAGCACTTTGGGGCCTTGGCAAGACAGTGACTGTTGAGCCCTGTATTTCCATTTCAATGTGACAGGGTCAGAACATGGTACCATTTCCAGAGGGACAGAAGATGAGACAGAATTAAATATTTTAGCGGACAAAATAATCCTCCTGGAGGACCCTCCCTACATTGTCAGCAAGTCTGTCCTCTTCTACAGCAACAAAACACAGTTTGCAAGATACACCTCTGTTCTGGAGAATTATTTCTGACATGGTGAATCAGACGTAAGCTTGAGGCAAGCAGGCCAACAGATTTTACTGCTTAATACTTGTCACAGGGTTGCATTTGACACTTGAATTCAAGTCAAGATTTCATGTTCCAAAAAATCAGTACCTGATATGCACCTACCTGTTATATGTCTCTACCTTTATATCTATCTACCTGTCCTCTGAAATTATGGTATATGCTTGAGTCACATCACTCCCAGGTACAGAGTTTACTGAGTTTACAAAATTAATACCATTAAAAATTAATTAATTACCAGCAAGTTGCCTCTTTTCCCCATAACATCCTCCCAGAAGCTAGCAATACGGATGTCCCTTCCCCACCGGCATTCTTCTCACAACACAGCAAATACAATCGACATAAAACCTCGTTTCATAAGGCAGCTGTAAAAAGAGATCTACAATGGAAAGCCTTAAATGACCTGTAGTACTATTTCATTAGCATCTGAGCTATAATATAAAGCAACAATATATTTCCAAATCGCAGTGTTTTAATAAAGTTATAAAGTTAAATAGAGAAATAAAAGTCTGAGCTTTATGAAACCCCCAAAAGGCAATGAAACACTCAGAACAGTGACAAATCTTTCTAGAAGCAAGCAAATCCTTGTCCAGTAGAGTTTACAGTTAACTTCTGGTAATACATATATTTTACAACATACCGATATCGATCTCTGGTGCTTCATATTTTCTTGCTATTTTGCAGCAGCAGAATACCTACAACCCAAAATACTGCCACAGCACATACAGCCAGCCTGTCACTCATATTTTGAAGACAACAGGAGAAGAAAAGGTTCCACAGAGAATTTAAAACAGGGAGGAGCAGAATCAGTAGTTTCCAGTTGCAAATAAAATTTTCTGGGAAAATTTACTTTAAAGCAGCCCTAAATGAAAATCTATATAATTAAGGAAAAGACCATTGCTTCAAACAGATTGACTGTCTTCAACAAATTTCTCTCTTTCTAGCTACTCAGATATGCTATATTTCCTAATTATCACCTTTTAAGGGCCATCTGGGCCCCATTCCTCACCATCAGGGGGCAATTCCATTTGCATTGTTCATAGGCTTAGTCATGATCAAGTAGTCTGGTGGTAAAGTTCATTAGAAATTAGAAGAAAAGCATTAAACCTCACACAGTAAACCAAGTACCTGATACCTACATACCCACAGGAGAGATAAGCATTTAATGCTATTCTCATACAACTTAACAAGTCTTCAATGAGCATTTTTTCCCCCAACTGCTTAAAGAATCATTTAGCCTGGTCCCTGACCAGGTATATAATAAGAATTTGATTCAGTCCCTGCACACTTCAAAATATTTCTCAATTAAAGAGAGATAAATAATAAAATCATAATCTATTAAATACAATCATAATCTATTTACATCTTTAAGCCTGAAAAGTCTAATAAAGGTAATGTAATGACACTATTATTTCTTCTGTTATTCGGACATGTTTGCTACATATCACAAATCAAGGGCAAGAATTTTCTAGTAATTGAATTAAATATGCAAATACAGATGCACATGCATACACTGTTGTTAAAAATTACAGAAGTGTCATTTTGGATTAACCGTATGAGAAAAGTTACTCTCTACTGTCATACAGCAATAAATATCACTATACATTTCCCAACAGGTCAGTATAAACATGCATGGGATAGCAGAGGAGGAAAACTGAGCAAATCCTTGGCCTTGTGCCTGGATCCTACAGTATAGGTCAGTATTTCACAAATATGGCCTTTTCAAAAGGTTTGAAAATGGTACTTAAAAAATATCAAAGAAGTTCAGGAAATATAATTCATAGAAATTATGTATACAAGGAAGTCAACTCTATGACTTCCAAACGCAG
>JAVJGG010000008.1:4393890-4410801 GCA_035590195.1 Aviceda cuculoides
CTGACCCCAGCCCCCATTCTCCGACCCCCTGCACTGCTGGAGGGAGGAGGGAGAGAGAACCGGGAGTGGGCTTGAGGCAGGAAGGAGAGAGGGGTGAGGTGAAGGTGTTCTAAGGTTTGGTTTTACTTCCTAATATCCTTGTTTTGACTTGATTTGTAGTAAATTAAATTGATTTTGTTTCTTCCACAAGTTGAGCCTGTCTTTTGCCCATGACCCTAAGTGGGGAGTGATCCCTCCCTGTCCTTGTCTTGACCCATGAGCTTTTCTTTACATTTTCTCCCCATCCCACCTGGGGGGGAAGGAGTGAGCGAGCAGCCGCCTGGTGCTTTGTCGCTGGCTGGGCTTAAACCACAACAAACATGTTATGCTATATCTTGAACACTATAAATATACTTTCCTAGTTGCATAAAAGTTGCACCATTATCGAGGTAATGTGATGCATTATGTGCATTTCACAGTTTTCAGGTGAAAATGTAAATGTCAGCATATCATTGCCCATATAAAGAAGCTGTAGTCAGATATTAATGGCTAGATTCATCTTTTCAGTATTCTAGGCTTCTTAGCACATCATGTCAGTTAGAGATGAACTCAGGCCCCAAATTGATTTTGATTTTTCAGTGCTGCCTATGAAACAGATATAAGTTTATTTCCTCAACAACCTCTTGTGACAATACTCCTCATCAGGTATTCTACCCATCTCTTGCAACTTGGAGGACTCCCCTCAGAAGCTACATCTGTGAGCTAATACTGCATGAGGAGCACATGCCAGCCAGCAGCGCTGGTAGACAGCTCTGGTCCTTGCTTGGGAGGGATGCCATTAGAAGGCTGTCCAGATTGTCAGATAGCTACTGGACATTGTTGTGAAATGCAAGATTTGGAAGCTTGAAATCCTCCTTTCTGATTTTAGGCAAGATGAATAGAACAGCTGGCTTCTTATCTTACATTGGTATAAATTAAACTTCATAGACGCTTAACAATTTGATCGTGTTGTGACTTTTTTAGAAGATGTTTTGGTTTGGGGCAGAAGGATGCAAAGGAGACGTGGTGGTTCCAAAGGTACTTCAAACTGGACAAAGGCCAGCATGGACAAAGCCCAAGCTTGAGGAGATGAATGGAGCTCTGATTGACAGCTCCTCCCAATGCCTGCTCTTCTTTTGAAGTAGTAGGCAAAGAAAAGATGACCTTGGCAGGGAAACTTGGAATTGAGTTTTGCTTAAAGATTGTGATGGTCTCGCTTCTCAAGCTTTGTTAATACTCCAGTGTATTATCAATTACTTCTAACTGGTCCCTGGTGTATAACAACCCTATGGATTTCTGCATGCAGCTCCAGAGCCAAAAAAACATAAGCATGGGCTTTTTGCTTGGAAAAGGGCAATTGGGTTTTATAATTTAGGATCAAGCCTCTATGTAATTGTACCTTAGGACATAACTGGAGAGACATACCATTGCATTTTCTCCTGCCTCAGTATCATAAATCAGGCTTCCCACACTCTTTCAGAAAACCTGATAAAGAGACTTTTCTGTCATTCAAAAAGAAGTTAATCATCTGTCTGCAGAAGATACTATCTTTTCACATTCCAGGCTACTTATCTGGTGTAAATTTGGCCGGACCAGAGGTTTTCTGTAAAAAACCAGCTGTCCCCAGTCAGACAGACACTATAGCTAGAAGTATGAAGAGCAACAAATCTAGAAGAACTGAAAGGTAGTTAATGATGATGACCATGTCTCTGATTTTATGGGTTGCCTTTGCTAGAAAATATGTAGGGCAGATGATCATGGTCAACATGAAAGAATATACATAGGTTTTGTACAAGGTAAAACTTCTTGCAGCAGGGTTTGGAGTATAATCAGAAGGTCATATAGAATGCAATTTACGGAGATCTTTGACAGCCAAAACTAAAAATCTTACTGCCATGAGTGGAAAGTAAAAGCGCGCTGCTGGTGACGATGTCTGATTAAGATGTGGTGACAGATTTCTTTAAGATGTATCCAGCACAAATCCTCAGGGCAATCCCTAAACACAAATGGCTGTAGTTCTCATTGAAAGTCTTGTCTTCCCGGTCCATAGGTGAAATAGCATCAAATAAAAACATTTTGCCCTCCTAGAGTTTCCCACAACCCCGATATTAAAAAAGAAAAAGCACCACCCCCCCAAACCTCAATCCCTCTGCCTTTGCTGAGGTTCAAAGACTGAACACCCATTCTGTAGATACATCTGCCAAAGGCAGAGGTATTTCAGATTGCAAGAAACTGTATTAATTAGACCAGGCTTCTCTTCTGCGTGGCTGCTTTGCCTGTCGGTATCTCTGGGAAGCACTGGCTCATTTTTCTCCTTGGACAGGAGCATGGCTGAGCTGAGAAATCCCTGTCGCCTACCAGCACCACTGGTCCCCAAGGGCTGATTTTGGCCCTGGGCTGAGAGTATGCAAAACTATTTTCAGGCACCTCAAACAACTTCTTACAGTACAACCATGTAGGTGACGAGCTCGGAGTTCGCAAAACGGGTTTTGCCATTTTACATTAAAAATACATGTAAGCTGTCAGCTTTTCCCAACAGCTGTGCCTTTTACTAGAATAGCCTACACCTGCTTTTGAATATTCCTTTATTATTTTCACTGAACAGTAAAACTCCAGTAAAAATACAAGCCTTGAGTGGATCTATAAAGCCAGGAAACGCAGTAAAATGTCACTGCCATGTCACAGAATTGCTTTACTACTTAACACTGCACAAGGAGTATGTTTTCATAGTTGTGTTGAGTTTTAGCTACCTGGCTCCTACTGACTTTAATGGGAATCACACAGCTAAAACTCCATGCACCACTTTGATACTTCAAAGCAATTTTTCAGTCCCCTGGAGAAGGTCATAGAAATATTAAAAACTAAAGCATTCTCCAAGGATCTCAGATTAAAGACTTGCATCAGACTTTATAAAAGTGATTGGTCAAATACATAATGTACTCTTAATGTTCTAGCTCCTGGTTTGTTTTCTTTAGAAAGAACCTTTGTGATGCTTTTCACAAAAGGCAATATAAAGCGCAAAGAAGAGCACAGCAAGGCATAACATGAACAAGAGCACATACAGATGAGTTACTTGATAATTTTTTATGGTAGTAAAGAATTACTACTTAGGTTTTTGAGTATTATGAGCAAATTCAGGGCAATTCTTAATTAAGACATTGTTACAACTCTGTGCCAGTCGATTGCAAGCAATACTGTAACACAAATATTTCTATTCCCTTTGGCATGTTCCCTGTCCTCTTTTGTCCCCACAATATACAACTTGGCCATAAAATTCCATTTCCATATTACTTTCCTAAAGTGGGTTGACATAACTGCTCTTTCAGACCCAAGCACACACCTCCTTTCCTCTGTAGTTGGTTACCAGAAATACGCAACGTTCTTGCTGTTCAGAGCTCTGACATCTTCATAACCCCATTAGACTTGCCACATGGAGGGCAAATCGTATCTACACTATCAGCTGTACGGACAGACAGTGAGTAAAAGAGTTAAAAAAGATGATAAAGTAAACATGAATTCAGGAAATTTGTATTAAATTTATCTTCAGGTTATTGAAGGCACAAGCAGCAACCAATGTCATAAACTAATTGTTCATTTGGTGGTGTTACCAAAAAATGGTATTTATTTATAAAATCACCTAGTGATATGATAACCTCAATAAAAATAAAGTGCTTAACAGAATGTAAACAGCGTAGTCTTGCCTAGGTCTGTCCTTTATGCTGAACTAGACATCTCACATTTAAATTTTAAATCTGCATAAGCAAAATGAGAAAAAAAGCAAATGCACGTTAAAAAAAAAAGAACGTTTTAAACTCGCAGCAAGTGCCTACCATACAGTGATGAAATATCTTCAGCCTTCCACCTGGAAGCAAACTGAGAAGCTCACTAGCCACACCAGTTCTCCCGACCTATTGCATCCTGCATAAAAGCACTGTCAAGGCGCGTGGAATAAACCCATATTTATTATCAGATAACCCCAGAGATAATCTCACAAAAGATGTGAATGAAAAGAAATATAAGCATGTGTAAATACACACACACACTTAGAAGTGGACATACCCCTCTAACACCTCCAAACTATCACATACAGACATTTAAAGAGAAGCAGTATATACATTGACACAATAGGTTTCTGTAAAACCGGAGGTTTTATTTGCATTTCCGTCATCCCTACATACAGTTGTCAAGGTACAGACCAATTAAGCTGAAATAACCTTCCACTAAAATCTTGAGCACAAACCAAAGCACCGGGATGACGTGAAGTAAGTGTTACCATCCTGGCCAATTCCCATGAAAAATGACTGTGGCAATATCATCACACTATAGGCATCCTAAAACAAAACGGGTCACGTTTTGCTTTTTTTGTCACAGGAAAGGCAAATTGATGCATAATTAACAATTGGCCGATGCAAATTCTTTTACATCTTTTAATTGGTGTTAATTAGATTAGAAGTAAATTTTCTTTTATCTCGCCATTCTAATGCGAACTAATCTTCTCAGCAGCATGTCAAAGTTTCCCTTTTAATTAAACTTTTCAGCTGGGAACTTCAGCAGTGCTTAGGAAGCAAAAGATATAATTTAAGGCACATGAATTGTGCTAGGTTTTATGAATGGAACATTGAAAATATAAAGCAATGATTAAAAAGGCTCAGCAGAAGGTCAGAAATCTGAATTCTGTGGAGGCAACGGTGAGCTTTTAAAGCTGCTCTGAGAATGCGACTACGGCACTCTCCAGCCACCCCTTCCACATCCAAATCCATCCTTTAACAAAGGAAAACTACCCCAAATGTGAAACATCTTCTGTGAATTAACTTCCCCCTTTCATACTGCTTCCCCCAAAATATTGCAGCTCCTCTAAAATTGTTAATGTGCAGAATAAACCACAAAATACATTTAATATCTTTTATGGGAAGTTGACCTGAAATAAAATTTTATGTAGTTAAGGACTTTTGATAGTTCTTCGTCCAACTTTTTTCTCTCTCTATGGGGCAATGGTGATTGAAACCTGATGTCTGCTGCACAAAAAGGCCATAAAATGTTTTTATGCAGAAGTAAAACAGTAGCCATTAAGTTTTGCTATGATGTTTGAGTAGATATGCAGCATGAAAACATGATAAAAGAGCCATAAACTGATTGTGATCAAATGCAATTACAATGACTTCTCTCCAATGAATGACATGTACTAAATGCAGTTACAGTTCCTTGCAAAATTACTTTGGGCAAACGACCAAGAAAACACTATATCCTCTTTACGAACGGCAGCTTGCCAGGGAAATCGCAAACACACAAGCTTTAATATCTATGGGCAAAAAGCACTTGGGAACTCATTAGGAAAAGGTTAAAAAGACTTACTTGTGAAAGACAGCTTTTTTGTGATTAGAGCAGCATCCCAAGAGTCCAGCATTTGGGGTGTTGGGAAGAAACGCTCCTGGAGGAAGGAGAGAGGAGCCCTAGTAAGGGTGGGCACCCTTTCTCCTCATCACGTTTTGACCCCACAACAAAGTAAGCTGCAGAAAAAAGCAACTTGTTTCGCAGTCTTTTCTATTAAAGTTTTATATCCTGCGTGACAAAGGACTGGTGAAAATGGGTACCCTAGCCTAACAACACAGATTTTGCTAGGAAGAAAGTCCTTCAGCCCTGGAAACAATTAAGATAAAAGCCGATACAATTTGAAATCAAATGAAGTGGGCTCTTTTTTAAAGGTGGATAGGAACCGGGATCTTGGGAGTTTCATCCTTTTGATTGTTTTTTGGGTTTTTGATTAGATAACCTGGTTTAACTTTTACTAATCAAAAGGATTTCTATATTCTGAGTAGTCAGATCAAACCCCTGGATTTCCCGTGGGGTAGACTCCAAGGAGAAGACACCCTCAGGCGTTCGAAGTGCCAAAAGGTGGTGAGCAGCGCCAGGTCATTCTCTGGCTAACAAGATTTAAGGAAGATGGCGTAGAGATATTCCAAGTCATTTCTGTGCCAAAACCAAACACAACATTTTAATGTGTCAACAGCAGTAATTTCCTCCTGGGTGAAACTGTCCTGAAGTCTTGTGAAAAGCGCAAACCTGGTAGCATCATTTTCTATGTCTACCTGGAAATAAAGGGAATCGGAACCAAGAGTTTCCCATGGAATATAAGGCATTTTGCTTTATATAGGAAGGACAAAAGAGAGTTGAAGCTACAGATGTAACTTTGCCTGTATTTGCATTTAATAAAAGAGAGCAAGAAAAAGCTACCAAACTATCACTTTCATTGCCTAAGAAACTCCGATTACTACATTTTAGGGGCACTTAGGAGGTGTGGAAGTAACTGCTGATGCTTAGCACAGGCATTTAATGGGCTACCGAAACTTAGGTATTACAATAGCCAGGAACAAGCTGAGGAGAGAACCAAACCTCCTTAGTGAAGGGATAAACTCCCACCATACCACCAGGATCCACTTTAATGGAAACTTATGATGCTTGTTATTAACAGCTTGTAGAGTTGCTACCAAGGTGAATTATTTGTCCAAGAAAAAAAAATATTAAATACTAACCAGGATTATTCTAATCTAATACTAACAATGCACAGCGGTTAGTTTTTATAGCGGGGCTCAGGTTAAGGGCTTATCAGTTCTTACATAAACTTCAGGTTTTATAACTTACGTAAAAATTAACTGAACACTTCAATGCTATAGAAGGTGTCATCATACACACCTCTTAGTATATGGTAGAGTACAAATCAGAAAGGACAGAAAAAACCCTTCCCAACTATAGCACTCTTAGCCTTTCTGAAAAATGTCATGCTAGATACCAATATCACCAGTAAGAGAGTGAAGAAACACAGTGACTCAAACTCCCTGCCCCAGAAAGCCAATAAATCTCTCCTCCTAAAAACCAGAGCCCCCTCAGCCTTCTCCTGCCTTATTAAATCATAAACCAAAAGCAAACGTCAAAGCACTGCTGCAACTTCATATAATTACTGTGAGACCTCCTAGACTGTGGTATAAGCACAAGGAGGAAAATTTGTACATGAAAGAGGTGATGTTCACCGCTCCAGAAGCAGTGCTGGGACGCGGCACTGGGTTTTGGTGCTGAGGCACCTACCTCCTCAAAAGAGCATTTATTTTTTTAATCCTGTACATTAGCTGTTTAATATTAATTATCAGTTTTGCAACAGTGACCTCCAGTCAGTAATTACTAACAGTAACTAAATTCAACTGAAATTTAACAAGGGATATGTCTGTACCAAGATGTGGTTCTCTCACAATAAAAGCCTTCTACAGCAGTGTGTTAAATAATACTACAGTGTATTTAAAAATGGGAACATTCAGACTGATGATACCCCCCCCATTTATCAATATGAATATAACACATTCACTTTATTATAGCTGCAAATTCGCTTTATACATGTGTTTGTCTAAACTCAGTTTATAAATACCTATATATGTATTAGCAAAATTTCCAAGCATGTGCTGTGCTGCAGCTAGTAAGACACTTATTTTCAAGGAAACAATGAAATCTAGCTAAGTCTTACCACTGTAGAAGTCACTCCTTCAAACGCTACACTTTGACTATTTGAATACCGCCTGTGTTTCATAGCCGGCATATTTTCATTTTAGTAGAAGGTACTTCTACCACACACTTGGCCGGTGGTGTCTGATTACGTACACTTACCTGATTGCATGCAGATTCCAGGAGAGTGGCAGAAAAAGATCTCTTTCCCAGAAGTAAATTTTCCTTTTAAAGTGTGTTAATGTGGTGAAGAATAGTTCTTCCTCTAGGTTTTTAAGAACCAGAATTCATCACCACTGAACTTCTACTCCTCAGGTAAGTGCAAATCGGTCTTGGGCAACTTGGGCTTCTTATTTCCCATGAACTGGTCCTCAGTGGTGTTGTGCACGATGGGTGAAACACCAAACAGTGGTGCTAACCATTAAAACTTTACAAGGTGTAAAGACAGTATGAAGCAGGAGTGACAGAGCCTTATGCTACCCAGTATCCCCCAGTAACGGAAAGAGTTAGACATTTGCTTTGCCAGTGTTTAACACAGCACGAGCACTACAATTCCTTCGCAAAGGGGAGGAAAGCCCTAGAAACCCTGGTTGACTCCAGAGACACCGGAGGGAGCTCCCACTCCTCTGGGTTTTTCGAAAGCTGCGCTTCCACCTCCACCAAACCCATGTAACCTAATAAACAATATGCAGTAACATCCAAAAATAACCTTCAAGTGGTTGTGTAACAGTGCTTGGTCAAAGGGAACAGCAGCAGCGGTTCAAGGATTTCGATGGGCTATACTGATGTCTAGAGCTAGAGCTGCACAGACCATGCAGTATCACTTCTTCCCTCACTTCAAAAAAATGAGGAATTGACAGCAGCCTGCTGCAAACATGAAAATTAACGCAAGTGTTGGACTTGCAAATAGTATTTAAACTCTTCCAGAAGGATGACCACTTTAAAATAAAAATTGAGGAGAAGCCAGCAGAGAAACATCTGATTCTAAAGAATTACTGTAATTTCATCGTTTAATTCTCGAAACCTCTGGACCAAGGTCTGCTTCTTGAAGAAAACCCTCAGCTTTCTCTTACTAAATACTTGGCCATTATCATCTTGGCCATGCCACTGATGTCTGGACGTAAGATCCTGACACGGCAATGTGGGTATTTGCCAGGCATCAAAAGATTCCCTTTTGATGGGAAATGGAAGATTTGGAGTGACTGAAGCCTATATGGTGATAGTGAAAATCCCCCATGGGAGCTATAAAATATCCACGTGCACCAAAAATTCTGTTTTACTTATGGAAACTTTTTTGCTAAGCCACTGCTGTCAGAGGACGATACAAGCAGCACCGTGCTGCTGCCTTCCATGTCAAGTATCTGCTGGAGAGTCTCTCGCCACCCGCTCCGCCCTCACCAAACAACCTACTCCAAAACAAAATGATCTTTGGCACATGCGAGTAAATTGCTGCAGCACAGACATATCTGGACAGTAATTAATCACTTCGAATGCTCAATGTGTTTGGATATAAAATTAAGAAAGTCGGGTTGTTAAAAAATGACAGATTTAAGCACCATCTGGGCTCTGTGGCCACAGTGGCGAGAATTCCAAAGGAAGGCTTAACAGTGCATGATCCGAGAATCCCATCTGTCTCAGCTGAAACGAAACAAATAAATAAATAAACCGGCAGCCTCATTTACAAGGTTTTCCCAAGTTTCCCAATTTAAAAATCAGCTTGCAATAGGAAAGCATGTAGAATTAAAGGCACTACATCTTCAAAATGTGTCTTGTGCCTTTTACATAAATTATTACTGCCTTATGCCTCTATGGAAAAACCTCTCTATAGGTATACCTATACAGACCAAACATTTTGAGATGGCATTTCCTGGTGCGAGTATGTGTTCGTAAAAATACAGCGCTAGTAAGGAATCGATGTGGTATGACTCTTCGGTTGATCTGGGGAAGCCAAAGTCCCTTTCTGGCACCCACAATCTCCCTCAGCTCTTTTTGCCCAGGCCACCGCTCACCTGCACCCACCCCGCGGCAGCTCTGCCTGGGGACGAACTGCAGCCTCCTTGGCTCCCAGCAGACCTCCCTCCAAGGGCAGAAGCCACTCCAACTAAAGTCACCTGCAACCAGTTAACCTGCAGGATGTCTTCAATAAAACCTGCCTGGCACGGAAAAGGTAAATAAATCAATCGTCCAAGACAGATGAACACAGAATATGAACGAATATTCTATTTGCCTCAGAAAAACTTAGCCAGGTGGGGTTTAGGTTTAGAGATTAACCCCAGGAATACTCTGGCGAAGTCCCCAGGAGTTTTTAAGTTTGGTCCGCGCGCCTCCCTCCACCCAGCTGAGCACCAGGCGGGCGGACGCGTGGACGACGTCTGGTTCTCAAACGTCCTCGTGCCCCCGTGCTCAGGACGGTGCTCTCTGTGTCGAGGCACCTCTTTTTGCTCTGCGGGAAAGATGGGACATTCCGTCCTCGGCGACTTTGGCCCTCGGCACAGACCCCAACTTCCGCGCTGGCCCAGCCCAAATGCAGCTCACCCAAAGGAACAGAAACCCCCCAAATCGGCGCCCGTCACAGCCACGCTGTCTCTTCCTGCCCCCAAACCGCGCGCTCGCTTCTCCTGCAGATGGGGGCAATGGGAAGATTGCCATGGACATCCGTGGGACTTTTCCGAGGTCTTGGGAAAGGGGCTTCTCCAAGGGGGCTGAATCTGCCCCTCCAGCCAACGAGTGACCACCGCCTCTCTCACATCACCACCCTTCACCAAAACCGAGTCCTCCTGCCCACCCTGCCCTCCTCCAGCAGCTGGAAGAAGCTCCCCAGGCATGTCAGCAGGAGATATGTCCCAAAAGTACAAGTTACTAGTTTTAGACTTAAATAAAAGATAGCATCACACTGTATAATAGCATAGCTTCTTTCAAACAGAGACACTTGTGTCAAGGCCTAATCCCGGAAAGATTTTTTGCAGTATCTTGATTTTACCTTCAGTAGATCTCTTTGCATTTGTAATATGGAATATGTGCGTGCATTTTGCTGGATTCATGGTGTAACACCTCTTTGGCTCTGCTCTTATGCTTCAATTTCTGCTGGACATTTTTGTAGGAGAATTATTCGGACCCAAATGGATGAGCAAATAGGTAATATATTCTCTCACCTAAAATTGCTTTTAAATCAGAGGCACTCAGCTCGCTTATTCTTTCCTTCTTTTTAATTTGTTGTGTAGTTTGTGGGGGTCTCCTTTCAGAAAACCCATGCAACTCCTGCGGGCATTACCGAGAGCTCACCAAAAAGATCATACGTACAGTGAACTTCCACATAGCTCCATACAGAAAACTGCCATACATTAAAAAGTAACCAGACCGCACTATTTTGCACAAAATACAAATATTTTCTAGGAATTTGCTATGAATTATCAAGTACAGAAATAAAAAGCGGAAAATTAGATCATTCTTAAATCTTCTTTCAGTAGATATCTAGCAGGAGCACGAACTCTGCATAATCACAGAAATAAAAGCGCAGAACAAGGAATCTGGAAAACAAGCACACGAGAGCAAGGCTCTGTAAACCAAAACCGCGCCAGGGCCACCGAAGCTGCTCCGCCGGGAACGTCTCGGCACCTCCGACGGTTGGGCCCTGGGGCCCCGTGAAGGTAAGCGAGGACTGCCCTGCTGCTCCGCGCGGGCTCCTCCGCTGCCGTCCATCCACTGCTAAAATAAACGAGATTTACCGGAATAATAACAGAAGCACTGTAGGTGTCACTGACTGGCAGGCTACATCCCAGGTGACGGGGATTGCCGATGGCGAGCGCGGCACCGGGGTGTGGAGGGCGGAGGTGGCCTCGGCATCCCTACGCACCCTCCCTGGGAAAACTGCTTATCTGAGGCACCTCGAGACGCCCTGCTTCTGGAAGATGACAACGAATGCAAAGTATTGACATAATTGTAATTCACATTTTCCATCAACAAAAAATATTTTCTCAGCATACGCTACATCTGTTTATGAATTTCCTAGCAGTCAGACAAAAGAGGTGTTTGCTCTCACCAGATGTTGCATAAAAATGAATACGCTTCCCAAAAATGGGAATTTATTTTTTTCTCTAGAAATAAATCAGCACCCAGTCACAAATTTTTCTTCGTTCATCAGTTTCGTAAGCTTTAAAATAAGATGAAAATGTATCTTTTTATCTGTAGAATTTTGAAGTGATATAAAAGCTTTGTAGTGTAAAAATAGGCACAAAGCATTTAAGATAGGCTGAATTACTAGAACATTATTGGGTGGCCTATTAAATGTAATATTTTCACAACATGGTAAAGCGAGCTACGCTATAAATAACATACATTTTATCCCTCTATAATTTCATCTTTATAACCCCGTTTTTTTCATTATTAAGACTAGACACTGGTTTTTATACGTGCAAAACCAGTACAAATTTCCCGGTGAGAGAGTTTTTATACCAGTTAGGTAAGAAAATAATGACTGGAACTTAATCCTCGTCACGGCGCACCTTCTGGGGGGCACGATCCTCAGAAAGGGGAAACGTTTTCACGTCGCGCTGCGAGGGCGAGCCGTGCAACGGCCTACGGGCTACGGATGGGTTTGCATTTGGTATCCGCTCCTCCGCTTGCAGAACAGCCGTGGAAACTGAAGGGAAGGGAGAGCGGCAGGGGTTTAGGCTGGGGATCGAGGGAGGCGCACGCGCTGGGGGGGACCGAGGGAAGCGGTCCGGCCGCGGCTCCGACGCTGGAAGCCCAACGTCCTTCTGTCACATCCACGGAAAGCAAAAGCAAAGCACCTTGGGCTGGGGGATGCACGTGGGGACGCAACGGGAGCCAACGCCGGGGAGCACGAGGAAAAGCGTAGCCCGGCTTCGAGAGATAAAAGGGCTTGAAATGCGTGTCTGCCTGGTGGTGCTACGCGCTTCCAGGAGGAACTGGAAATACTTCAAGATCGTTGGATGAAAGGAGTAAAAATGTAATCGCCATAAAGCAAAAACATATAAGCGCTTTCCTTATGGGGAATGCCTCTCGTTTTACATAAATTTTCTATGCAAATTAACCCGGGGTGGTTCTAGCCACAGGAAAAAAATTAGATTTCATTAAATGTTCATTTTGCATTTAATGCTGAAATCGGCTGGGCGACATTTCTAAAGAGTTCAACTGCAAGAAGTAAACTTGAGGGAGTAAAAGGTAAAAGAAAAGCCTTTCCTTAGCACAGAACCCAAATTATGGTGAAATCGAGTTAAACAACGGCATGCGTCGGTGCCGATTTCCACTCTCGGAGGCAAATCATTTCTGAAATACCCCAAACTCGCTGCAATTACCCAGCCGACGCCGGCTGCCTGAGACCAGGCGCGGCACCGTTCCGGCGACGAACCTTTACAGAAGCGGCGAAGCCACCGAAGTTATATGAAGATTAATAGAAATCTGGACCGCGCTACATCTTAAATAAACAAAAGCTTTTGTAGCCGCGCTGAAAGGCCCATAAAAGTAAACTACAACCTCGGCAAAGCCTTTTAAACTGACAAAACAGCGCGGCAGAGGTCAGGGAGGCAGGCGGGTCAGCAAAGCCCTGCCTGCAAGTTTGGGGGTCGGTCCCATTCCCCGCTCGCGCGGGGGCCTCGCCGGGGCCGTGGAGAAGCCCCACCACCGCTCCTCCCTCCGCCGGAGCAGGAACACTTGAACTGCCCTTCTGCCTCAACAAAACTTTAGTTTGCTGATTGGGCACGAAACAAAAGAAAGACAGCGGGACGCGATTTATAAGGGGGCAGGGTAGGCTGACATGCTATTGTACTCCAGAGGTATCCACAAGCTGTTAATTCCATTTTAACATTGTTAATAAGACTGTTAACACATCTGACTTTGTTTAGAGACTTTGAAAACATCAACAAACTAAAGAAAAAACAAAAAGACCCTCAAAAAACGCCCCCCCCCCCGCGCCACAAGTCAAATACGATCTTTTCAAATAGCATCAAACGTCCAAACGTGACGCTTCTGCCTGTCCGGACCCGGCGGCGAGGAGGAGGGACGGCGGGGAGGCTCGGGGACGCGCGTCCACGTACGCTTCAGCCTCTCGTTAGACTATTTAACTAATCACATTTTCCAGGTTAAATTTAAAGGACTCGTTTCTAACACCGCCGCCGTTTTGAGAAGGAGAGGGAGTAAACCTGGACTCCCCGCTCCGCGCACACCTCCTCTCCCTCGCTCGCGCTTGCACGCAGGCAAATGTGCAGATTTAATCAGTGTGGAATGTTTTAAATGAATAATTGGGTCTGACAGATTTATTGCAGTTAATTTTGCAATAGAATGGAAAAATGTTTGGATCTCAGCCTTTAAAGTATTAGGAAAACAATTAATCCATCACATAACGGAAATTCCTGTATTACACCCTCATGTCCAATTAAATAATGTCAAGTAATCTTACACTGTAAAATGCTGAAAATTGAAGCTCGAAACGTTGGGGAAATATGTTTTAATTATTTCAGGAACCTCAAAACAAAAAATCACATCAAATTAAAATCAGATGCTTTGAAAAAAGGTTTTTTGGTTTGTTTTATTAGGAGGAGAAGACTTTTTTTAAAGTAAAAAAAAAAAAAAAATCTAACAAAGAAAAAATCCCAGCCTTACTCAAAAAACCATCGATTTCCCTTTTGGTCTCCAGCTTCTGCATCAAGAACGCTGTCTTAGCAAGACACTCTCGAAGCAAACCAAAAGCGTTAGGATGAATGAAGTGTGCGGCCGCAGAAAACATCTTTAAAAGGAGATAACCAACACTTCTCTTTTTCAGCAGGCAGAGGGGCTGATTCCAGGGTACTTACTCAGGCACAACTCTCGGAGACTTCAAGCCGTGTTTTGCTTGAATAACGTCCCGTAGGATCGTGTCCCCAGTTTAGGAACAAGTGACAGCAAACTTCTAAGACTGAAAGTAAGCGGGATTCGTTTGTCTTTGTTTACAGCCCAAAGCTGCTAATGCTGTAAAATTGCTTAATGTCACACTCCATCTCCTTTTTATTAAAAGTAAGGTAAAAAAAAAAAAAAAAAAAAGCCTGCAAATCAAAGAACTTTTCCAGAATAACAAAACCACCGACTTACAAATGTCTTGCCTGCCCCTGAAATTTGAAACTTGGCAAATTCATCCCATTCGGCCGCTGTACAAAAGGTCCCTGAAGCGTGTTACAGTAGGGACCTGCGAGCTTCCCAAATCCTTTGGCTGTTTCTAAACTAGGGGAGATGGGGGCTGCGGTTTCAGGGCTCCCTCAACTAGAGCAAAAGGAAAGCTGTGGTGAAATTTTAATATCGCAGAGGTTTAAGAGGGGCACGTTCAGCTGGTTTTATGGGGGGATTGCCGACGGTCCTGCGGCAGAGGAGGTAGGGAGTGCAGGGACAAAAAGGGATTGGAGCACGTGTCGCCAGAGAAAGGCAGCAAAAAAAAAAAAAAAAAAAAAAAGTTGGAGGCACTGAAGAAGGAGTAAGTATAAAACAGAAAGAAACAGCCTTCTTCCAGCATGTCAACGGGAAAAATAACAAACTGAAATCTCGGGTCGCGTTTAAGCGCAATAAATATTGCAATGCCTCGCTGGCACCTTCGTTAAGGCGCCGTCGGCGTGGCTGGACAGATGAAAATGGGGATTGCACTGAATGAAAGAAGTATAAGACTTGGCCACCACCGTTCAGTTTGTTTTTCCAAATACAACACAGCGCTGCTTTTGCTGGTTTCTTACAATCTTGACGTTCTGGATACCCACGTTGCCACCCAACTATTTCTGTTGCCATAACAACGTCAGAAATTTGGTCCTCGATGTCCTTTTTAATAAAATCATTGTGGGACTTGGGAGCTTTCAAAGGCGGGACAGTTTCTGAATTTAGGCAACTCACACCTTTCTCACAAGGAGCCTATTTGTTTCTGTTTCCCTAAAAGAAATAATCTCCTAATTTGAAAATAAGGTCCCCTGTCCGCCATCTCGTCCGTCCCCCCCCCCGCTTCTTGAGATTGGAAATAGGCCTGTTGCTATAAACAGCTTTTCTAGGGGACTTGGGGTAGGGTTTTCCAGAAATAGGCAACCTACAGCAGCCGGGGGACCACCTCCTAAGGCTTACAAAAAGGAGAGAAGTACTGTACGTGCAGCCCAGCGTCTGAAATAACAGACAAGTTTTCTCCACCTACCCACCGGATGGGTTTTAAGACCTTCAAAAATTAAATACACAACCAAAAATTACTTAGAAAGTGTCACGGTGCTGTATATTCTGTATCCGGTCGCTCGGGAGACCCTTATCCCTCCCATAAGGCGAAGGGAGCTCCCTTTGGGAGCTGCCCCTTGGCATGGCTAATATTTTTCTTCTGCTTTCTCAGATCAGCTCAGAATGAGTGGAATAAAAAAACCCACCGAACCCACCCCTGGCTCTTTACCATTAAATAAATTGGATTCCCGGCACAAACAGCAAAACAATGGCCAGGAGGATGCGACTAACAAATGCCGAGGGAAGAGTCAAGCTGCCCCCTCTTTGCATATGCAGCGAAACAGAAGTCACTGGGGTTGGGGTGTCCCCCCTCTTATTTAACATATCTGTGCATTTCAATAAGTTGAGAGAAACAATGCCCGGCTTTCAAAAGTTGCAAATTACTGGGAATACATTGCAAAATGTGGGTAGCATTGGAAGATGTTGAAAAGTATTTATCTTTGGGGTTTTTTTGGTTTTGGTTTGGTTTGGTTTTTTTAAGGAAAAGGAGAGGGAGAAATCATAATTCTTCAGGAAAATAATCCTGTATGGGGAAGAAACCTTACCCGTGGGACAGGCAAGGAACTTCATGGGAAAAAAAAAAAATGGTTCAAGTGTATATTTTTTAAAAGAACAAATTTTTACTAGAACAAATATCCATTTATAGCCTTCTCACTCGCTCGTCAAAGCCAGGCAAGGAGTTCCCTCGCTCATGTTCATTGATGATCTTCAGCCAAATGTAAATATTTCTTGCCCTCGCTGCCGATGGCCGGCAGACACCTACGCACCTACACAACCGCACTTCGCGGGGGGGGGGGAGAAAAATCCCTTTTTTGCTGCTACCAGTGGCATTTCTATAGTCGTTAAAGGAGCGTGATGGGAATCTTGCCCTTTCCAGGCAGCTGGTTTTGCAGCCCAAGTTTGGGGGGGCCGCCATGCTCAGGAAAAGGGGCTGTGGGGGGGTGTGTGTGTGTGTGGGGGGGTTACCCTCCCCACGCGGGGAAAAAACTCGACAACCCCCTCGGTAAAACCAACCCAACCCACCCAACCCTTGAACGCCCGCGCTTGATGCGTCCATGTGGAAACATCTCTTTTTTTTGGAGGCGACGTGGGGTGGGGTGGGGGGTCTTCACCCCTGGAGGGTAAACCCAACCCCGGGGGGGGGGGGGGGGGGGCGGCGGGGCAACCAGGGGC
>JAVJGG010000008.1:4414526-4436558 GCA_035590195.1 Aviceda cuculoides
CCGCCCCGACCCGCTGGGCCCGGCCCTGGCCCGGGTAAGGGCCGCGGGGGGGGGGGGTTGGAGGTTCCCGCTCCTGCCGCTGGCGGAGGCCCCAGCCCCCCGCGGGAGGCCCGGTTCCCCGGCCGGAGAGGGGCTGGAGCGCGCCTGACTCCCCTCCACGGAGGTTTCCCCCCGCCCCCCAGGGTCTCCTCCTCTGCCTCGCCCTGGCCCCACGGGGTGGGGGTTCGGCCTCCGCGGGCGCGACGCCCGCTGAAACGCTGCCCCCCAAATCCCCCCCCGCGCTCGCTGAGTGGGGGGAGGATGGGATGGGATGGGGCTGGATCAGCAACCCGGTTCCACGATCACCCCGCTCGCCGGTGGGCTACATGCACGGACGGACAGACAGACGGACGGACAATATATTCCCCCTGGCAAGAGCGGCTGCTTGAGCGAGCCCCTTCGCGGAGGAAGAAAGCGAGGCAGCACCTGAGATGGCTGCCAGCACTGGAGAGACGAGGCAGCCAGAGCGGGCACCGTCCCCGACGGGGCGAAGGGCCAAAGCCGTCCGCCGTGCCCGCTAGCAGACCGCTACGGCAACCAGCGGGACCTGACTGGGAAGAAGGCAACCCCGAAGGTGCAGGGACACGATACGTGCCCCGTCAGGAGCCAGCCCGTCACCGCTGAGGAGCCGGAGCGGCCCGGAGCCAGGAGAAGCAGCAGCCACCGTCCGCCTCTCGCAGCCGCGCGGGCGTTTACAGCCCTGCCGTGTCCTATTTCACGCTCCTCCAGGTGCGGGGCACGGACGCCAGCCAAAAAGAGAGACCGGCATCGCAGCTGCCAGCGGGGAGGTCACCGGGGCAGGCGAAGGCCTTGTCTGGCCCCGGCAGCGCGCGGCCCGAGCGGCTGCAGGCCAAGCCGCGGCTGCCTTCGCCCGTGCCACCTCCTGGCTCGCGCTGGCTGCGGGGTGCCTGAGCCCCGCTCTCAGCGCGGGCAGCCGGGTCGCTCGGCGCGTACAACAGGCTGGGTGAAAACCTCGTCCCCGCGGCAAGTGGCGGCCGCGCCGCGATTTCACCCGTTGCGGAGACTCCACAGGAGATGGAAATGTTGGGGGGGGGGCAAGCAAGCGTTGGGCCCCCTTCCCAAGAAGGAGGGCTGGTAGGTGGCACGGCTCAGCAGCCCAGCACCTCCGCAGGCTCAAGGCGAAGGGGCAGCCGTGGCATCAAACCAGCCCACACCAGCTGTCCCTCGTGGGACACCAGGACCAGTTGCACGGCTCCGGCAGCCTGCTGGGATGGGATAATCATCATCAGAGCCGGCCCCTAGCTCCGTGCACAGCTCCGGCAGGTAGGACTGCTACCAGAGGATATATGCCTCTGCCCACGGCGACGAGAATCTCCTCCAAACTTCCCCCGACGCAGCGGCGGCTCTGCGATAGCGAGATGCACACCAACCCCCTCTTCCCACAGCACGCTTCCCCTGGAGCTGCCTGGCAAGCGCGAATCTGCACATTTTATGGGCCCGCATTGAAGGCCCGTAAGACCTTGGATTAGACTTGCTCAGTACTTTAATGAGTATTAAATTAGCTTCGGCAGCAGCAGAAGCCCCCAAAAGCATGCTATGCAAATTACACTCACTTTGAGAAAAACACACGGCGATGTTGTTATTTGGAGAAACCGGCACCATCATAGAAGAACAGCTCATCACTAACGCTTCCTTTGGAAAAAGCCTCCAATGGGCACAGTAGGATTTAATTTCTACCTTTTACTGAAAAAATAAATAATAATAAAAAAAATCAACAGTTAATAGACTTTAGCATTGCCACAGATAATTGCCAAGTATAGCTTTTGTCAAGTTCAGCCTCTCGTTTTCTCCTGCCTGAGTCCCTCTAAATATGCAGGGAAAAGGCAGTGCCACGGTTCCAGAGCAGAACAAGAGAGGAAATGAGTGCATGCTGAAGAATCAGATGGACATCTGTATTTTTGCCATCAGATTTTCAAGTTTTTATAAGTCCTTTAAAAAAGATTTTTGTAAAAATCAGCATTTATCACCATTTGCTAATTCAAATCAAGTCCTTACGAGTCTGTCAGAAAAGAGATTGCAAAAGGCACGATCCTTTCTTGCTCTGTACAGCTTCAGTTGCGGTTGCTTTTGTTCCTTACAGAAATAGCCAAAGTTGGCGATAACAGTAATTCCACATTGCACAGGGAGTTCGAGTTCAGCATCGTGTTTCCCTACGACCTCTACGCAAACCAGAAGGATACAAGCCTACGTACTGCCGCTACAGAATTTCATCACCGCTTACTGCTGCTCGCGAACAACTGCCAAGAGCACTGTGAAGCCGTTGCTCACTAGAGCTGGCTGAATTTTTTTTGTATTAAGAAAGAGTTAATAAAAAAAAACACTGTCAAAGCTTTGACATTTCACTATTTCAGTTAAAATTGGAAGGCAAAGAACATGGGCACAGCCTGATCCACAGTTTTCATTTTCCTGGCCCTCTCTTTTCACACAGGCAAACTAGAAACAGGAAAAGAAGAGAAGGGCAAGAAGAAGAGAAAGTGAGGAGAGAAAGAAAAAACCAAAAGAAAACAAAAGGTTGTTATTTTTTCTTTAAACAACAGAAATATCAAGAGGAAAAAAGTGTCATTTTTCCAAAACTCTAGACATTTTGCTTTACGTTTTTCAACCAGCTCTAATGTTATCGGAATAGGAGCTTAGCAGAGATGTAGCACATCAGCCAGTGGATGAATTTACTCTTCACGGAGATTATGGAAAACCCCCACTTTTATTAAATTGATTAGGTATCTGTTTCCATTGACTGAGTACCCATGCGGGAAGAAAGCCTATGCAGTTCAGCTACGGAGAGGGAAAAGAGGAACACGAAATGCCTTCCAGCAGCCATAAAACCTCTGCCAGCAGGACACCTACTGCTTTTGGTGATTGAAGGCCGCAGGCAGATGTCCTCTTCTGAACCTAACCTGAGATGGCATCAACCTGGGGTGCTCGGGATCACCCACGGGCCAGCTGCGATCGCCTCCGCAGCCACACCGTGGGGAGGGGTTGCACGAGTGCCCCCGACCCCGCTCCAGGCACAACGAGCCCCATTAGCGCGTATCGAACTTCTCCCAGGCGGGCCTACGGGAGCAATCGCCTCTCCCGGAGCGGCAGTGAGACGGGGAGCGGGGCCATTCTCAACCAGCACGGCTGGCTCCAAAATGCACAGCTACGACCTAGCTACCAGCTGCTGGTAAGAGCAAACACACAGAACTGTTTTGGGACATCAGTTCCACTTAACGAGCTCAAGCTAAGCATTTCACTCCTAGGCCACGCACAGATCAACCATAGTTTTGCTTACTTTCGCTGCAATAATTAGAATTCAGCTGTGAATTCCCTTTCCTCACGCTGATTAATTTTCATTTCGGTACCAATTAGTAAAGGCTAAACTTTAGGGCTCGTACAAGGGAAACTGTTGCACAGCCTAGCACTGAAAGAAATTCCTCCGTTTCTTCTATTTCAAACAGAAAGCTTTACTGCCGCTTTGTTGTGAGAACAACCTAGATCAGAGAAGTGACAACTCATCTTCACAAAGACAATAATGTGAGCGCCCACTATCTGAACACAAGGTTGTAATTTAACATGATTAAATGGCCTTTTTGCTGTAGAAAGATGTAAACAATTGCTACCATCACGAGACCCGAGTTTTTCTGCAATTGCAGATTTCCTGTGTGCTAATTTGTTAGTCCAACGCTTCTGGTGTTCCAATAGCAGGGGGTCTGCATTAGCAACGTTGGTCTTTTTGTTAACAAAAACCTCAAACCTCCACATTTAGCTAGCTCTGCACCTGAGCACTTGAGAGGGCGTCTGCTTACCTACAGCTTGGATTCATTCTTTTCTTCTAAATTTCTAGAATTTGCAGCCTTAGCAGACTGGAAGAGTACCAATTTTTTCCCCATGAACCCTGCAGAAAGTTTTGTTTCTCCGTTAACACAGCAACATCATTATCCACATTCAGCTTCCCTCATGGAAGCAGACTATCTACAGTAGGATCATGTTATGGTCTACTACAAGTTGCCAGATACTTCTCATTTTCAGTTGCACCCAATCCTGCCAACAGCAAGGACAGGAATTGTCTGTGCTACGTGTCTGCTTCAGGCTGAAGATCTGGGAACTTTACAGTAGTAACAGGTGATTTCAAAGAGTGAGGTTCTTCTGCATATTGAAATCACCCAAGACCTTGAAAAAATGTTCCTTTTTAAATTACTTTCAAGTTAGCAAGGAGGACTGGGAGTCTTTTGTATTTTATGCATGTCTTTGTTGTGCTCATTAGAAATCACCCAAATTTAGCCAAGATAAAAGCCTCTGAAAAAACACAATTCAGCATGGGCAGGGAAGATTTGTTTCATTTAAGGGTGTAATAATCTAAATGCTTTGCCGTGCTCCTTCTACTTGCAGCCCCTGGTCAGATCAGACTGTGCAGTACCCCGTCCCCTCAAGGGAGCTCCACGGCACGGCTCAGGTACAGACCCCAAACCTCGTCCGCCATGACGGTGGCTACCCGCAGTTCTGGGAAAACATGCGAAGAAGGCGTTTTGCTTATGCATTCCGCAAAACCTTCCCCCAAATGCTGAGCCCTAAGAGGAAAGCTAGTCCTGGCCTGGCAAGAGGGCTGAAGTAAACGAGAAGCCTCAGAAGGGGAATGGGACTGAAACACTGCCCTGAGGAAGAGAAAGGACAAGACAGAGCTGCAGGAGAAAGCATCCCATCACCTGCAATGGCCCCTGATACACCTGACCATCTGTAGTTCCAGAGATTCCCTCCCCCAGACCAGAAAAGGGATCATGGTACCACCAAATGTAATTCAATTGTTAGACAAGAAGCCAGTGGGACCTTGGCAGGCTGCGGCTCCTGTGACCTGCTCCTACCGGGGGCTGATACTCACGTCCTAGTGATAAAAGGCTACTGCCGAAATCAGCCCTAAGGGCACTACGATCCCCATTTTCCTTCCACCCCTCGCAGTCCAGTTTTCTGCCCTCCCCCTCCTACGAGGACAAGGCTCCTGCCCGTCCGCCCCAGCCCTTTGCTGGGGGAAGGAGCGTGGCCCCCTCCTTCCCCACGGACGCCCGCGCTCCAGGGACAGACGCGGCAAGGGCAGCGGCTCGGTGATGCCAGGCCACCCCGAGCAGGCGTAACGCCTGCGCAGAGGACGCCGACACCGCAGCAGCACCTAATACCTCGGTGCCGTATGCGTATTGATAAGCGCAATACTGCAGCACTACCTGCATGTTGCCCACCGCGGCTCCGTGCTCCTCAGCTCGCAAGCCGTGCTGACGAACCGCGCAGGGTCCGGTATCATCTCAGGCTAAAACATCCTCTTAGCAATCTGCGAAAACCACATTAAAATACTGCTGCTAAGACTGCGAGGCAAACTAACAGAAAGTTAGGAAATAGCCAAATTCATGTTTCTGTGTATCCAAGTTCAGCCCTCGGGGCACACAGTTTATGAAACTGTCTTCAGTAATATATTCCGGCGGAGATGTTTTATGGGACGGGCCTGAATCATGACTGGATACAGAATATTACTGTCTGCAGGAACCAGGAGGGTTTTTGTTTGTGTGTTCATTTGAAGGTTTTTTTTTTAAGGTCTTGCCCTCACCTGGGGACACACTGCAGAAGCGGTGCTAGTTGGCATGCAGTTACACATTCACTGCATCTGAGGGAGACGATACGAACAAGCCCGAGCACGACCTTTGAGGCCAGTCTGTGAAGACTCATCCAAAAACTACTTTCTTACTTTAGCCAATACTTGATTAATACCAATTATTTGGATAACTAACTGGAGCAAGGACAGGAACTAGGTCTGCCCTCTACCAAGTGAATGCCTCTACCTATTAATCTAGAAAGTCATAGTTTAACCCATAACTAGTTAAAGCAGTGTTTTGGAAATACAGGCTTGAATCGTCTCAAAAATAAGGAAGAACTGATGCCATTGCTTCTTATCACAGAGCAGTTTCTAAAGTAAGAGGACAGCCCTGTCAACATTTTTGCTTCTGTACTCCTCTGGAAGGGTCCTACCTAATTAAATCAAAATGCTTTTGGAAGCAAGAGCTTAGATAAGTGACTCCAATAAAGGGCTAACAGCTCTGAATTCTGAGTGGAAGAAAGCACTCTCCTGAAACCCACAGCAAGGATACTAAATCTGTGAAAAGGCTGTGATTTATAGAATGGTATTCTGCAGTATTTCCCCTCGTCTAGGTTTAGGTGATTCCCTGCTCACTGTATCTTCTACATATTTCCAGCTCTTCTCAATGTAGTGAAGTAGCAGCCATGATGCTCTGCAGGTCTCTCTAGAAGTTCCTACTTGACACAGAATTAAAATTATTCGGACATTCAAAAGTAAAAGAGTGCAGGTGGAGAGGATTTGTATGGCCAAGGCTTCTGGTTTTTTTCCCCACATAAAAGCTATTAGTGCAATAAATGGTATAAGTGCTCCCCACACAGCTCATCTCACTAGCTCTTCTAATAACGGTAGAGAAAGCCTATTTATCTAAGCTAGTGCTACTTTTCTGCTCTGATGGCAAGGTGCCTCAAAACTGAATGCTGAAATACAGATCTCTGCCTCCTTAACTGTAAGCTGACAACTGAGCACCCAAATTTATGGGACATTCATGACGCTCATCTCCCTATGCCTCAGCTCCTTATTTGTAAAACAGTAGTAATACCAGCCCTTTTAATCTTGAGGGTTTTCTGAAGATAAATTAATTAATGTTTGTTAAGCATTCAGATATTTATAGCAATAAGTGCCATAGAAAAGCTCATGAGGAAATTAACAATTCTGTCTTCACAGCAGGGTTTCAATAGCGTGCAGTAAATAAGGCCTAGGGCTACACATTGAAAAATTAGGAGAAAACAAAATATTGAATAACTGCTCATTAACTCAGCATCATCCGTCCTGTTCACTAACTAATGCAGGGGTCCTGTGGAAAAAGCCATGTACGATCCTGAAATTAAAAGACTACGTTATCATGCAAACGGATGAGGGGGCTGAACTTCAATTGCATCAGCTATCTTAATTCTGACATTTCCTAACTCCTGAACATTTTACTTTCCAGCCTTAATGAGGCTGTCTTGAGCTGTTGTGTGTCTTCGCAGTCTCCTTTTATGAGAAAAGACTTACAAGAATGCAGTGTGCAGGGAGACACAGAGGCTGAATGAATGCCAGTATCATAAAAGAAAACAAGGTTCATAATAATAAAATTATCAAAAGAGAACTTCAGCAAAATTTTGCTCCAGTCTTTTAAAAGGCAAGAAAATACTAGTGAATTGATTTATCTCCCATGGCAATAATATGCAACCAATGGGAATTGCCAGAGCAAATGAGGTCAAAGAGCGTATTTACCCACTTAAAAAAAGATTTAGTCATCAACACTCAACAATACAGCCTTCCGTGCAGATGCTCTCTCCATCCCAGCATTCGGATGTGAATGCTGGAAATCAAGTGCCTTCAAAAACACTCGGTGTTAAAAATCAAGTTGGTTTTAAACAAACAGTGAGAGTATTTAGAACCTAGCAATTCCTTATCTGCAAAATTACATGGAAAAGAAGAGTGGAATATTAAGGATGTGTTAAAAGCAGAGCAGGAACATCTGCCTTGGCAAGCATGCCCCTGGGCAGCGGGAGGAAGGACCGCAGAAAACTGGCTGGCGGGAAGTATCCCTCCACCCAGTCTTTCCCGGAGAGGGAAATTTGTGAGGACACGCAACAGCAAAGATACCCGTCTGTCGGACAGAGATCACTGAGCCTTTGCTGTGATCACAGCAACATCTCAGGTGGCAATGGATTTATACGTGACGTCACCATAGCTAAATAAAAATGATTTTTTAAAATAAATTGAATATATAGCCTGAAAGAAATGAGGAAATATAATTGCAAAATTAATGTATATTCACCTACTGGGAAAGTCCTATATGTCTTTGTCAGGTATTTAATCCCACAATGAGTTATTTGTTCAAAAAAGAAAAGGGGAAGTTTAGGAAAAAAACCCCAAACAACCCCGAACCCAAGATTTAAGTTAAGAAATATCCATCAAAATGTTAAGGTGCTGAGTTGCATAAAAAAGATCAGGTAGGAACACAGCATATCTTGTTAAAGTCTAAAAATAACATTTGTAGTAACAAATTCAAAGATACAAAAACAAGGGGCAATGGGAAATTGGCATTTTTAATTTCTTTTCATGCCGCTTAGCATCTATGTTCATTAACTAAGATTTTGTATTTTTAGGCTATTTTTTTCCTTCCACTACAAAACAAAAGGAGAATGTTGGGGGAACCGAAACATACTTGACATGACTATAAAATGTTAATTCTGCCAGAAACACTTGCTTATTCTTTGAATGGTGGCTATCTAGCTCGAATGTATAAACCTGAGGGGAAAAATCTCAGGATATTTTTAAACTGTGCAGCACCAGAAACATTTTAACACTTGCCTGTCGAAGTTTTTGTGGTGAAAAGTTTCTCTAGTGAGATTATTTACAGTACTAATTTAAGGCCTTATTTTGTAATTCCTCCTCAAAGAAGAAGAAAAAAATCCCACTGACTTCAGAGCAAGCAAATGGATCACTAACGATGAGATGACTGTAATGAAGATTCAAATGATACACTTTTGCCAGGCATTGTGCTTCTTTCTAGAATTATGCTAATTAAATACTTAATAAAATGCCTTTCAATTAATTAACGTATTCACTCGTATTCCTCATTTAACGGTAGCTCTTAAAAACAATTAGATATTAAATTCATGATCCCAAGCACCCAATTCAGCAGTCAGGTTGCATTGTGCTGAGCCACGCCATCCCTTGTATACGCTAAGCCTCGCGCTCGCCGTACGAGCAGTGAAAGAGTTGTGCCGTCCTTAGCTTTTCAGGGGTGGTTTTTTTTTTTTTTTTGGTCATATGTACTCTTTGTGATGTGGCAGATAACCACATTTTTCTTACTTACCAGCCTTTAACTGGGCTTTGAAACCCAAGGGGGAAATCCCAGATGGCCTGAAGCCAAGGGGAGTTTTGCACTGCCTGCAGCCAGCCTGCGATTTCGTTTCCCTCGAAGGCTTTTTTGCTTCAGACTACCTAGCTTTTCGCAGCACCAGGCACCGTTCACAACCACCAGACCGCCGCGAAAGACAACACGGGCGAAAACCAGGTTAAAGATTTGTTCGACCGGGCCGCAACCTTAACCGGTGTGACCGTCCGGCTGTTATCTGTCCTCGCGCTGGTTTGTAAGGTCAGCCCCGACGCTTCGCAACGCTGCACCTGGAAGCGTTCGCCGTCGTCGGGAGCGGCTGCTAAGCGATTCCAGCACGCCATTGTCTCGGGCTGGTGGTAAACTGGGAGAAGTGGCAAATAAACGCTGTTAATGGTGCGGCAAGCAAGGGGGGAACTTGACTTGCGCCGCGTTAAAACGCACGCACGCGCATCCGCGCGCGCAGCCTGCTCGGCACGCGGAAAGTGGACAGACTGAGTAGCATCTGTGCTGGGGGGAGATATGGAACAACTAAGTAATTGCTGTTTTTACTAAGTAAAGCAGAAAATTACGGCATATCAACAGCCAAGCGTGTTTGTTGCCTGGGAAGAACCATTTGTGTTCCAGTTTGGGCTTTTTTACTCACTTGAAGTCTGTGCCTCAAAGCGCATTAAAAGCGTTTTAATTATTATTACGAGTGAGTTTATGTCTTTGTATAGATTTAAAGTCTATAATATAAGGGGGGGAGGGGTGAAGACAGCAAAATAAATAAATCCAAGCAAGCTTTCTGTATTTTTAACAGTGAAATCTGGAGGAAGACACAGCTCTAAATTAACACCTTAGAAAACGTATAATTCTTTTCAGAGAGCACATATTGTATTAAAAATCTGTCTTGGTTTATCAGAAAAGTGTGTGGTTATATGTCTGTTTTCTTAGCTACATTCAACTCTCTTCAAAAAGACATCCTCCAGAATAGCACTCTTTAGGGACAATGTTTCAGGGTTGACAAGAACATTAAACCATATTATAATTATCTCTTCAATGAAAACACGGCTTTGTAGTGGAGGCAATGCACAGTTCTCAAGGCGAGTGTTATTAGGCTGTATGCGTTTTCTTGGAAGGAGATTCATGGAAAGAAAAAAGCTTTATAATTTACTGCAAGGAAAAAAAATACAGAGTACATGTCATGCATAGCAAAAGGGATTTTACAAAGAAGGCACTAAGTTGAGTGCCTCACTTATCTTCAAGAATGCTTCTACATAATAAGTGTGGGGATCAGTTTAACACAAGCTACAATATAGATATAACGCATGCATACAATTCTCTGTGACCATTCATATAGATAACTGCAAAAAAATTGTCTGTAAAGTAAGGTAAATATAAAGCAATTGCCTCCGATCCCATAAATGGGTTCTGCCTCATTCTTTGAGAGGTCACCGCTGAACAGCACACATTCTTACTGCAGTTCAGATAATAAAACCTGTTATTCTTAACATGAATACAAACATTTTCTAACTCATCTTCCACATTCGAAATACAGATTTCTCAAATTAATCTGACAATTAGAAAGCCTCAGTCCTGGAACAGTGAGCAACATTACAAACTGCACCAAGAAGATTCTAACACATTCTTAAATGACTGTATTTAACACGCACGTGTGTACATGTACTATCCACACATGCGCGTTTTGATTTATTTATTCAGGTTAAAAAAAAGAATACTACGGATTTTAAATACTTTTGCAAACCCCTGAATTATTTTAAAACAGGAATTTTCTGGTTTGCGAAAATAAAGTTGCAACTTTGTTTTCTTTAGTATGTTGGTAAACTGATAGATATAAATTCCTTAAAATGGAATGAACTAGAGGAAAGAAACAAATGATGTTAACCAACAGTTTATGTACACCCTGAACACGGCAAACCGACAATATTATGAAAACCATGTGCACAACATGCTAATGGAGAATTGTAAAGCTGTGGCAATTCAGTTGTGCGCATGCAAGTCAGGCACACACAGGCGTTAGCACGAAAGACAACAGCCTCACTAAACAGCTACCAAAAATATACCCAATTGGCCTAATACTAGACACAACAGCTTGAGCATTCTTAGGAAAAAAGAAGTCAGAAACTCACCAAATCTTGGTTTTAAAAGCATGCTAGCTATCCAGAGAGAGAGCATTCCGAACAGTCAATTACTTTCACATTTTGTCCCAGGACTTTAAAAGTTAAAGGCATAGTTCTGCCAATTGTGAGATGCCCCATCCAGCACAGACCACCCACAACTACTGATTTTCCATCTGGTGAACAAAACAGACATCTCCCTAATTATTTTTAAAAAGGTTTTTTTCCTAACATACTTCCTTTATTTGTCTGTGACCTGGAACTTAATGGAAAACCTGGTAGATGCCAACCTCATTTCTTGTAATGAAGCATCTTATTTTCCCTACTTTAAGCATGCTTATTTAAAGGCTGTTTAATAGAAAGTTATTACCTAAGCCGATCTTTGATAGGACCTAAATTACTAAATAGTTTGGAATTAGAACAACTTTATAATGAACCCTAAACGTTCTAGTTAAATACTAACCGTTAAAAGTTCTTCCCTTAAACTAGTATATTAAAACAGAAAGCAATGAGGTTTACAGTCTCGTATGCTGGGTTCCCATATTGCCAGTGTCAAAATTTATGCCTTTTTTCAGCAATATGGTTGCCATTGCCAGCATCACACTTATAAATGCCAACTGTAATTAAAATCTGGCACATTATACAAGCATTAAACACGCTTAAAGATTAAAAAAAAAAAAAAACAAACCTTTATTTTAAAATACTCCTTGCAGCGTATGCAGGCTTAAAAAGAAGTTCTTCTTCTGCCAGTTTTAGAAACATCACAGAAAAAATAAGGTCCAAGTTGTCATGAAAATCAGTCTGAAAAAAAAATATATATACTGTGCTAATCTTTCACGGTGGATGGACGTGAGAGAGAGATGGCAAAACCTGGATTTTTACCTGAAAAGGACTACGAAGAAATAGCATATTTAAAAATCTTGACCCCCGGGCAGACACACAGGGCAGGTAACATGCAGCCTTTACCTCAGCATCCTTTACAGCGGCTGCGATAGTTCAGTAAACGCCGAAAACCTCCTCGCTCTCACGGTGAGCGCCCAAGCAGGGTCGCAGACGCCAGAGCCCGACGAGGAGACGGCCGACCAGGCGGAGAGGAGCAGGAGCTGGGGTGCACCTGGAGCCTGGTCGCGTCGATAGTTTTGGGGAGGCGAACGCCATCGTCTAGTTTTTTCATCCGTTACGCGCCCCTTGTTGCTACATACCCATGCCTCTGGCGGCGAGCAGCGGGCTGGGCGGCCGGTTAAGAAAATCCTCTTCTGGGCTCGTCAACGAGAGAAGCGATTAGCAGGAGGCTCCCAGAGGCTTAGGACGTATAGACAAAACACAGAGGAAATGTGTTTTGGGAAACACCAGTAGGTGAAAGGGTGAGCTGGGGAAACAGGCCATTATATCCAGCAAAATTTCCAGCCATAACTTCCTTTTCTTCTTACTAATAGGCTACTTCCAAGTTACCCAGCTGGCTTACGGACCTGCTGAAGATGAGGGACCCATGTTCAAGAGAGGTTAAAACCCAAAGAAGCTACCCAGCAAGGTCCAGCCAGGCACTGGGCGGCGGGTGCACAAACAGCACAGCGCTGGCGCACCCCCCGAGATTTGCTTCTTGGTCGGGCACCGAGCACTTGTCCCTGTTGTCCTGGTCGTTCATCCCGGCTAGGAGGTATGGAAGAGCCAGCCGGCTGTGCTGCCAGGTAAGCTGCTGGAGAAGGACCACCTCTTGGAAACTCAGCACCATTCATGGACTCCGCTTGTGGGGGAACTGATATAAAAGAACGGGCAGCCTAACCATTGCCAAATTGATCTTTTAAACAGTCAGCAACAGAAAGTCGTGTTTTTCCAAAGCAATTTGATGAAAGATTATGGATTAGCATTCACAGGAGTGGCTTCTGATGCGACCAGCAGATGGAGAGGAACCGCGATGGTGCCCGTCTCAGTTTCGGACACCAAGGACCAACGGCAGCAGGACTCGGTGTCTTTGCAGCAAAGGCGCGATGACCGGGACACTATCCATCCTGTCTTCTCTATCTCACTCTGCTGGTGCCCGAAGAAACGTTTTTCTCGGGATCCTATCAGCAGAAGAGGTAATTAAATTTCATCGTGGGGTGGGTGTCCCATATACCAAATGTTTATGGACAGGACTGAAAATTTTATTCTCCCATTTTCTTGAGATCACATTCTTGGCTGAACTTCTGGATCTGTATGTCAAGTTTGCACATATGTTTATGTTCATTCATAGGTACCTCAGTTATTGATGGCTTTCAGCAGGATGAAATCTTTTAAGCCACCTATTTTAAAATAACAAGTTAAACTACCAAGCGGGAAACCTTGAGTTAAATAATTAATTTCAATCTTGTTTTCCCATTTAAATGTTTTAGTTATTTTCTTGGAGAAAGGTTAATTCTCAGTTTGTAACCACTAAAGTATGTTGCTTTGCAACTAAATATAGCTTTTACACTAAATTTGGCACTTCTTACTGCTAGCCAGAAGGACAGAGTAGCTCCGCTGATATATATTTAAGCTTTTCTATAACTCATTATACACTTTTTTCAGATTAACTTTACTGGTTTTGTTATAAAATCATGTATGGCACAATTCTTATTTACTAACTGATCCCTTTGTGTTTACTTATATTTAAGTTTCTTTGGATGGAAACTGGAATGCAACTTAAAATGTAGTGATACAGGTTATCAGTTGCATAGCACTGTCTCAAAGAGGCTAGACTTCTAATGAATATAGTGATTTGCTTTAAAGATTGATCTATTAAAATAACTCAGTATTAGCTAGAATTAGCACCAATCTAGCATTTGGTCATAATATCCTTCGATACTGTAGTATTAGCAAATCTAATCCTCTCATAATTAGCTTTTATTCACAGATTCATAGAGAAGAACAAGCTTTTCTGCTTCTTTCAACTCCCAATTGGTCAAGTTTGAATAAATTAGTCATTAAACTGAGCTAATTGAATATATTGAAGAAAATATTCTCTTGTTACTTGCAGAAGAGACTACTGATCTCAAAAGCCAACTCAGTACTTCAAACACTTTGGGTTTCCAGAGTTTAGGCAGTGACTTTCATCAGTTGAATGGTCTGACCCACAACCTGGAAGCATTGCTTCTGCTTTGTTTGTTATTTTTTATGATTTAAGCAGATTACAGTAACTTTAGGCCTTGGCATAATTTTAATAGATGTAGTTTTAAGAAGAAATACACTCAGCAGAAATTTTGAAAACTGTTTTTGTTAGTTATTTCTTGATCACTAAGTTTTTACCATCTCATTGACTCAGGGTTCAGCTCTTTGCTTATCATTTAGTTGCAGAATTTTTTTTTTTTTTTTTTTAAATGGAGGAACATGTCAGCATTACCATTACTAGTGGCAGAAAGCAGCAAGACCTACATCTCAGATATTTTCTATAAGAATGCCAGAAAATAAATATTTTTATCAGTCGTAGAACATGCTGAAAGTGGTCTGAAAAAGAAAGTGTCTAAAGCGTTAAAAATCTTCAATGTCTTTCTCCTCTAAACTACCTCCCTTCATGGTTGTGGAGCAAAGCCATCCCACAGCCACCCCTCTCCACACAGCAGACCCTGTCAGGCATTGCAACTGATGAATCGGGGGTGTGTGTGTGAATATTTCAGTCTCTGAAGTCAAGGCCTCCAAACATCTTTGAGGTCTACAGTACCACAAAGGCCCAAACTCTTGCTGGTTTCCCCCAACAAGTTTACATTTGGTTCAAAACCATTTAATTTTTCTACTACCATAATGAATATGTGATTTTATACAGTCACAGATTACAATAACAAACCTAAACTATCATGTCTTCATTTTTCTTTTTAGAGTCTGCCATTTGGTGGTTGTGTTTTAAGGTTAACAGATCATTTTCCAAGCAAAAGTGTCGAAGAAGCTGATAAAAAACCTCCCACAGCCCCCTGAAGAAATGCAGCCCTTTGATAGCATATTCATTTTCTGGTTTCTCTTGTTCAGGAACATTGGTGCTGAGTTCCTGTGGGACAACAACCTGCTAATAGCACGTGTCTTAGATGACGATACTGATCTTAAAGACAGAGTTGACTTAACTGAACTCTGTATCATTTCAGATATATTCAAAGGAAATCTATCTTGACTGCATAAAGACAACAGCGGACTTCAATTTTGGTTTAGAAATTAAAAATCTGGAAATGCCAAGTCAATTTTCTCACCCTGAACATGCCTTTGTGCAAGCACTGGGTTTTCCTTTCTTTTTTTTTTTCTTTTCCCTTTTTAAAAAATTTATTTCTAGTGTATAAGACAGGTTTTTATCCATTCCAAATGTTTCAAATTACTGAATCTAGACAAGATTTTCCCTCCCGGAATGAAAAAATTTAGGAAATGCCACACTACTTTCTTGTAAGCAATTTTCTTTCCAGCATTCCTTTGAGTACAGATGACATGGAGCAGGGCAGGAGCTTTGGGCTTGAGAATGCTCATCTGGGAAGGAAGGAGCACTGCTCAGTCTGTATTTGTCAGAAAAAGTAAAGTATGTGTGTGGAAAGGAGCCCCTCCCTTTTTTTTTAGCCTTAGAAAGCTCTACTGCATCAAAAGCTCCAACACTAGCATTTTGTACCTTCAGACAGAAATGATGCAATGCAACCAAACTTCTAGGGAGCTGAAGAGTTTATGTGGACCCAGCCTTGCTGGGAAGAAAGAAACTTTTCCTCCTAAAATGAGGCTCCTCCTCCTTAGGTAGCAAAAGGGGGAAAAAGGCTAATTCAACTTGTAACCTCTCTGTAGAGCACCATAGCCTTCACCCTAAGATGGGCACCGTTTAGCACCCCTGTGCTTCATGTGCTGTGGAAGTATGGAAGTAACTAGTGTCAGCTGGCGAGCAGATAGCGCACAAGTCGAATTTGCATCCACACTGAAAGGTGTGGATGTACTTAAGGCATGACAAAAAGTAAAGAAACACATGGGGACTCTCAGACTAAAAGAGTATCATGGGCGAGAAAATGCAGTTAATCAACAGCAAAAACAGAAGGGGAGGGGAAAAAAACCCCAGAAGAGCAGAGACCAACATCTGCAGCAACCCACTGAAAGGGATGGAGATTTTTGGCATCAGTCTGCCTTTTGCAGAGTGGTGACTGGCTCCACCAAAATTTAGCTGACTGGCTTCCGTACAGCATGTGAATTGTACGCTGCACAACAGCCCCGCTGGGCTGACAGGTATATAAAATTGTATGAAAGAGGTTAAGAGAAGAAAAGTTTAGAAAGAGATTACTATCCCCCAGAAGATGAGATTTGACTATTCAATACCATTAACTTTCAGAACCTCATTCAAAAAAAAATAACTACAGAACATTCCTGCAAAGACAAAACTGCAATCCAAGGAAAGGACCAATTTAAGAGGAAACCCCAGAATTACACTTTCTGGTAGGTGTGATACCTGAATGGGTCAGGCTAAACTAGATACAGTGTTCTGCCTTCATCTTGAGATGACCTTTCTTGCAACAGGCCACCACAGGAGGTTACCCTGTAGCAGCAGAAACACCAGAGTCACAATGTGTAAGAAAGCAAAGCCTCTCATTAAAAAATGCCATTGTATATTTTCATTATTTATGGGTACTATGAGACACCTATCTCAAGAAGTCAGTCAAAGGACGGCACAGAAGGAACGCGTGCTTTTGGAAAATCACGTACTCCCTCTTCTGCGCCGAGCCTCCGGCGAAGCACTGGAAAAGCTCTGCCGTGTGGGTCTCGGGCACAGGTAGCACATCAGGCAGAAAAAGCACCATCCAACACTGACCTGCTTAATACGATCTCATGTCTCTTTTCCTGTGAATTAAGCTAGAATAAGATTTACTTCATGTTTTGAAATCTGGCTGGAGGAGAGAGGGACTCCAGAGCGGCAGTCCATGCTCACTGCTCCCTGTTCCATTTGATTGTGGCAGGTAAGTAGCAACTGCAATTTTTTTTATTATTCAACAGATGTTTGCTGGTTACGGTGAAACCACTAGAAAGGTCAAAAACCTGAATGTGCTTACAAAATTAAACTGCCTTCTCATACTCATGATTATGATTCATCTGCTTTAGGTTGAGACAAGGCTATGTGGAAAAAAATCTTGAATTTCCAATGTCACTGAAGCAGCTGTGCCACAAGCAGAAAACCTCATGCTGCAGTGGGGGTGCCCATCTGAAACCTTTTACAAGCCCTAAAAACTCACACTGTACATAAAGTTTTCAAAAACTGAAGATGAATTACATGTTTTGCTTTGCGCAACGACTGTTTGAATTATATTCTACTTCTAATACTACTTTAAATCTCTTTTCATAAGGTTACTGTTGTTCTCATAACACGGCACACCAAGAATGATTAAAATCTGAATAAATCCTGTTATTTTCCATAATTTACCTATTTATCTAAACCCATGTGTTCCTTAGGAAAAATGGCAACATGTTAGTTCCCTCCTGCCCAAGTGAAATAGAAACACTATGTATTATGTTACATTATATCATAAACTTTCCTAACCAGTGTCTCCCTTTATGAAAAGCCACACGTGTTGCCCTCTGCCTTTAACAGGAACACATGGGTTCCAACTGGCTGCCATTAAATTTCAGGTTTTAAAACCTGCAAACAAACACACGGTAGAAGTTAAATTGTGCACTGCTGCTAAATTTGCTGTGTGTACTGCAGGAGGATGGTCTGAAGCAACAGTGTTAACGGTTCAACATTTAAACAAAAAATAAACAACAACAAGGACAAAATGGGGGCATGGTTTTGAGACTGTACTTTCCATCTGCTGCATCTCATTCCTCCTTGTTTAACTATCTGTCCATACGAAGAACACCGCAAGCAGCCAAGAATTTAAGCGAGTCATATCAGCGAGATAAATTTTGGGACACAAACCAACAGGAGCCTTTTCTTTACGTCGCAAGCAGGAGCAGGCAGCAAAGCGAGGGGGTGCGAAGGGAACTGGCCATTAACTTATCGGTTCCAGGCCTTGGCTTTCTAATTGACAACCTCAGGGCTACTTTCATCACTTGTCGACTTCAAACCCACACTCAATTTTTCCTTTAGATAATGATGCAACTATAACATAACGGTGTTTCTGACATATTGCAGCATGTAGCAGTAGGAAGGTTTCCTCGGTAGCTTAGTTTAACAGGAAAGGGAAGAAAAACAACTGTTAAATGGTTTTCACATCTATCAACTTCTCAAAGAAACAGTCAGTAGGAAAACAGATTTTATACTTCTAGTATGCTGAAGTCACCGTTTGGTACTGACCCGTCCCAAAGCACCCTCAGTGCTTTAGTATCGCTACAGATTTAACAAAAAAGATAAGTGAATGTTTAATGCAATAAGCCCGCAAAGCACGCATTCATACATAAAGCCTAAATAAATAAGCCCACGAAAACTAGAAATGCACTACAAATTAGAGAAATTAAATGAAAAATACCACAAAAAATGTCATTAAAAAATATACTGATGACATGCCATCTAAGGACTGTATGTCCTTCACAAAGAAAATACAGAAGTAACACGAATGCCGCCTTGGACACAGCCCTACAGACGGCTGGGAAACCCTGACTCCCATCCTCCTGCGGAAATATGAGTGGTTGCTGAAGGCAGCCAGACCATTTGCAAAGAGTAAGGTACTCAGGTATGTTTACCACATTTTGACCATAAAGAAAAGTAAATAAATAAATTCTGTCAAGTAACGGCATGTCCACAGGCAACAAAGCACCTGGCTCTAACATAAACAGTCACATAACTGCCTTTTAATAGTGGATATAAAGGTCTGAGTCCTGCAGTCGACTCTGCAAAGGCCCTGGGGTCGTACTAAACTCAGCGCAGTGTCTGGGGCCCCCAGCACGTCAATCTAGGCAACGAAAGCAGCATCAGAAAATGGAATAATACCAATACGCTTCCGAAGCGCAGCCGCTTCTCCGGCTCCTGTGGGATCGATGTACAGAGGGACGGCAGTACGTGCCATATAGCCCGTTGCTGCTGAAATCGGTGGGCATGAACACACAGGTATTGCACTGATACAGACCGATAAAGCAAAGATGCCGCAGGCAGACTTGATGTGCAGTCAGCTCTTGTCTTCGCTGGAATTTAGGCTCCGATGGTGCAAACTGGCACCCAAGTAGCTGCAGCCACAGGGTGTTAATGAGGCCATGAGTAGTTGGCTTACGTTGGCCGGACCAGAAGGGTTCAGCCCCAGCCAGTTAAGATTACAGATGCAGATGCCTCATTTCCAGGTAGCAACTGCTGCATTTTGGTCATAAACTTAAAAATGATTGCTCCAGCTCTCATCTGAGTAGTAACAGGGGAGCATGTAAGGAAACCAGTACCTGCTCTGAGAACGAACACTGGACTCAATGTTTCCTTGGGCTGCCACTCTAGCGCCTTTCAGGCTTTCTAGGTCCATAAAGCTGCAGCGTATTCTGTATTTAGCAGACTACATTGCCTGTTTAGAGCCATAACCATCAGTTTAATGAAGACTGGGTGTGCTGGCATATCCCCTACTTCGTTGAAGACCTCTCTTTAAGCGTTGTGCACGCTGCTACTCCTTCTCAAGCTGCAAGGAGGCGAGAGCTCTCCCTACAAAATGCCTGGCCCACATAATGGGCAAAGGTCACCGGTTGCATAATATTATTAAAAAGTCAGGAGAAACTTATTTTATAGCCAAATTAGCAGCTCAGCAAAACTGGGCTATAGCAGGAAAGATAACAAGCCAAACTGGTGGGCACTACGACTGATAAGGATTTTACTGGGATCATTGCCTGGAATGCTTTGGGGGTTTTTCGGACAAAAGAGATACCAACACAAGAAGTGTGAAAACCCAGGCTATTACATTAACTATGAGAGGCAGGTGTTTTTCCATTTTTTTAAACCCAATCCCCACCACCTTTGCAATTTTGCCACTCCAAGGCTGCAACCAGCAGTACAAACCGGTTCCCTTTCAGGGTTTGGAGTGCGGGTTTTACAAGCCTGTTTTGCCCTCCTGCAGGCACTTTGAGCTTATAAATGGCACCTTTCAGTGTCCTGAATTATGAAGGACAGCTAGTCCTGAATTCTCCTGTCGCTTAATGATCTCACATAAAATGAGGTCCACAAAACTTTTATTACCGCTGCAGTTCAAATTCACAGGTGAAGAACCACCAGGGAAAGGATGCGGACATGTCTCTTGCTTTTGCTCTCCTAATTTTCCAGGTGCAAGAAAGTTTCCCACTCGGGCTCAAACAATTAGTTAACTCTCAAAGTAAAGCCTGATCTAAGTAAAAAGACTGCAGTATGTTACCCCAATAAGCAGTGGGAAAATCCAAGGGGAAACCACTTGAGAGCAACACACACTAACATCAAAATTAAGTTAAAAAAAAATTAGGTAAAAAAACCCCCAACCTATCTAAGCATTTATTCATTGCCTTTTGTTTTCCACCTAATTTTATTGACTTATATCACTAAGTATATATGACACTCAAGAATTATACATGATATTTAATTAAAACATGAATTGGTTCCTCTCCTATTCTGGTAATAACATCCGACATTTGGAAAACATACTGTACCTCAGCAGTCCGAACAAAAATTCGAAAGAAAGTCTTCCCCCCAAAATAAAGGATTTTGTTTGTTACAAATTACTTCTGTATTTATATAAAGATTTAACAATTCATGGCATGCCAAATACAGTGCTAATGAGCTTTGGGTTGTGTTTTTCATTTTTGTTTGAATTTTTTTTTTTTTCCTGCTAAAAACAATTACTAGAGACCATTCAAATGCCACTGCGTAAACCAGGAAACCTAGTAAAACTGTAGGTAAAATTGGCATTTTGTTTCAAGCGTGGCTCAGGAGTCCAATTCGCTTGTTGGCGAGCTGCATACTTCAAATAGCACTTGCATCTCCTCCAAAAAGGAAGCCAGGTAAGATGCTTTCAAAAAACACATTTACAACATTCATTAATGAAAAACAAAAATTAAAAGAGCACAACCTCGCCATTTAATTCCCGCCTTCCAAGGATGAAGCATCTTAGCCTTTCTGTCTTCTTCTCTACTCTCCAGTGAAAGGTAGATAAATTAGCAGAAACATAATCTCTTCATTCTCGGTACCTCTTTAGAGGATACACATGGCCATACGAGCTTAAAAACCTTCCTAGGGAGCATTATTATCTTGCTTCTAATGGCGCAGAATTTTTAAAGCCTATTAAAACACTGTCTAGTCACAGCAGTGCAAGTCTTGCTTTTTCATGACCCGATTTCAAGAAACAAACAAAAAAATCAGTGAAAATTATGCGCAATTATCTTTCATGGTTCAGTTATGCAGATCACCACCCACCTCAACTACCAACTAGATACCAAACATCATCCTTCGACAACAAACCTTGCCATCTACCACACAGAATCACAGAATGGTTTGGGTTGGAAAGGACCTTTAAGATCATCTAATCCACCCCCCCTGCAATAAAGTGGGGACATCTTCGACTAGATCAACTACATCACATCTTGATACTTCAGTCTAATGGAAGTCCTACCTTGACTCTGCTTTGTCCAGCCCCTCCACCTCTGCCTCTGGGCCTAAGAATACTTTCAGAAACCTAAAAATAATTCAAACCGCCTTTTGCACAGGGTGTAGCCCTCCTGCCTGTCTGCAGCCGAGCTGCTGCCCGTTTACACCACCACAAGTCAAGTCACTATCAATCCCTTGGACTTCAGTCCTCCACGTAACACGTGCGTTACTCCAAAGGCTTTCAGATGACTTTTTAACTGAAAACATCCAGGATGTTGGGGGGTTTAACAAATCATCACAGCTATTGCCCAGCAGTTGATAAGGCTAAAGTTGATTAATGTTGCCAGGAAATAGAAATATGTCTGCAATGAGCTAGTCTTCTTATGCCCATATTCAATATTTCCCCTCCCTTCTTTGAAGAGCATTTCACCAACTTAAAAAAAAAAAAAAA
>JAVJGG010000008.1:4443111-4466834 GCA_035590195.1 Aviceda cuculoides
GGCACGCGCCAGGCGATTCTCCGGCCTTCCGCGTTGCCGCCGCGAAGGTGAAGAGCCTTAACCCCGGCGAGCGGAGCCCGGGCCCGGGTTCGCTGCTGCCGGTATCCTGGATCTCAGCCGGTGGAAGGGAGAGAGCGGTGCCGTGTAAATCCTCAGCCGTCCCTGGAGATGCTGGGAGAGTTCTGCCGTAGCACCTAAGAAGCATGGCTGTTCCCGCCTTGGAGTTTTGCTGGCATACGGCAGAGGGATAAAGCTGCCCGCGACACCGGAGTGTAGGAAAGGCGCGACCCGAGGTGTTCAAACCGGAGGCCGCGAGGCAAAGGAGCGACGGTTCCTTCTTTAAATAGCGTTATTAAAACAATGGTGATGTGGGAAGGGAGGGCAGACCTGAGCCTCCTCTTTATCTCCATCCATGCTCTACAGTAGCAGAGCAAGACTACGGTTTCTGAAGCTGAAGGGCGATTATTCTTAGCTAAGGAAAGGGAGTGTGTCATAGGCCATTTGCAACACACCCAAGATATGCTTTGCCGCAAGATCCCCATAGGGCTAGAAGACAGGAAAAAAAAAAAAAACAAAACAATACCCGTAGGGAAAATGTATATGGGCAATATACGTAGTTATATTAGGAAAAAATCCCTCAGGCTTTCGACAGAAGCCAGGTCCTCGAGAAGGGTAAGAGGATATTTGCTATACAGTCAGATGATTGTGTAACTGCATTAATCATCGTTAGAGAGGTTTTACCAGAGCACATCACTCCCTCAACTCACGCATTACATCAACCCTTACATTTTTATCCCACCTTTATAGTCCTCGGTAAACGATACTGGTCCTGCATTGGGACCAGTACTGTTCAATATCTTCATCAACGATGTAGTGGGATCGAGTGCACCCTCAGCAAGTTTGCGGAGGACACCAAGCTGAGTGGTGCGGTAGATGTGCTTGAGGGGTGGGATGCCATCCAGAGGGACCTGAAGAAGCTCGAGAAGCGGGCCCACGTGAACATCATGAGGTTCAACAAGGCCAAGTGCAAGGTCCTGCACTTGGGTCGGGACAATACCCGCTATCAATACATCCTAGGGGATGAAGGGATTGAGAGCAGCCCTGTGGAGAAGGGCTTGGGGGTACTGATGGGTGGAAACCTGGACATGAGCTGGCAATGTGTGCTCGCAGCCCAGAAAGCCAACCGTATCCACGCTGCATCAAACGCAGGTCAAGGGAGGTGATTCTGCCCCTCTGCTCCGTTCTGGTGAGACCCCACCTGGAATACTGCGTCCAGTAAGAAATTTTTTACGGTGAGGGTGGTGAAACACTGGCACAGGTTGCCCAGAGAGGTGGTGGATGCCCCATCCCTGGAAGCATTCAAGGTCGGGTTGGACGGGGTCTGAGCAACCTGATCGAGTTGAAGATGTCCCTGCTCATTTCACAGGGATTGGACTCTATGACCTTTAAAGGTCCCTTCCAACCCAAACCATTCCATGATTCTATGATTCTAAATTCTCTCAGGCTCTGAGGGTGTTCTGCAGTGAGATCCAGTATGTCCCAGAACAACTGGCATATTCCCATGCCACAGGGAGGCACAGGAGGATGAGAAAAGCTGCTGGGAAACTGGGTTCAACCAAACGTGGGTGTTCTCATAGGACTCTAGCTGCACGGTCCTCGCAGTGGAACGCGAGCTCCTGCTTGCATTTACGCATAATATTGAAAAATTTGGCCTAGTTTTATTAGGTTTTTAACTTCTTGTATCAGTACTTAGGCTCAACGTGAAAAGAGGTGAAAGCTGTGGCAGAAAGGAGAACACTGGGGTCATCTCTGCTGCATGCCAAAGGTACGTGAAACAACTTCTCTCCCGTTCCTCCCAAGTGAGAAGCAAAAATAAAATCAGCATTGGGTCACCTCTGTTGCATGTTTATGCGTTTGCTTTCCTGTATTAACAGTACCTACAACTGCACAGGTGGGAACAGTGTGAGAAAAATGTTCTTAATACATCTAAAGGAGGTCACTATTCGCAATTGATAGTCACAAGCAGACACCGCAGATTTTTTCAGGCCACATGGAGAGTCTTGAAAGTAAAAGAGACCAAGAGCAGAAGGGAGGTACAGACCGCGTTGTCCTTCACCACAGGCTCTCCATTGGATATATTAGATGCACAGAGATACACACCAAAACATCATGTTATTGCATTAGAACAATATCCTGAGGCACTTGACGTCAGTTCCTCCAGCGTGCATAAAGCAAACAGTCACACGGCATCACCGGGGTGTTTTCTTTTCCTGCACAGAAGAGATTCTCTTTGCAGGCCCCGGTTGAGGGATCGGCAGCCACCTACAGAGGCACATCAAAGGAGGCCCCCCACAGCTGCAAAGGGAAACTGGCTGGGATGACACAGAGACACCGCAGCAAAGAGAAACTTTGCAGCCAGCTGGGTGCATAAAGAGCCTGATACAGTGAGAAACGGCCTAATGCGAGCCCGTTTCCAGGTGAAGCTAAGGCTCCTTGCATATGGAAAGGGACTGGGAAAAAAAAAACTCGAGAATGCTAATCTTTTTCCGTTTGCACATGAAGTTTTCTGCTTTTAGTATGATTTGATTTTGACCGACAGACTTTACTAACAGTCTTCTTGCCTATTCTATATTGAAGTGGCTACTGCACATGAATTACAAAATTTTGTTTCTGTAGGGAAAGGAAGATACCTAATGGATCAAGATTATACACAATTACTATTGAACAGTTCAAAAAAGAAGGAGAGGTTAACGTACATCACCATTGCTAAAGAAATTGTAGATATACAAAAATGAAATTGCAAAAATAAAATATCTAGAATAATTAAGGGATATATGAGTTTGAATAAAAACAAAGACCCTAGTTCTGCAGTCTCTAAGCGCATTCGTAATGCTGTAACTCTCAATATACACTCCTGTCTCAGTTACTAAAGCTATTAAAACACACAAAGTTAAGCAGGTTTATAAGAGACTGGAATACTGGGCAACTTATTCTCTCATTATTTTGAAGGAATCTGGGGAACTGTAGCTTTCAATGCTGAGAATTTCCTCTATCCTTTCTCTTTACAGCATAAAGTTACCTTTGCCTTCTAAGAAAACTCCAAATTTAGACAGGAATTATAAGCTGTTGTATCATCACCTAACTTTTAAGCTGTAACCGAGGGAGAAAACTGGACTAATTGTAATCCTCCTGCCTTTATCTAATAAGGAGTATATTGTATCGGGTTTATAGAACATGAAATGCATTATGCACAAATGCCTGTGACTGAAAAACTCAAAGCGAGAAAACCTCTTTGAAGTATCTGTTATATATTCTGTAAACAGCCTTTGCTTCTATCAGCATTCTGCTCAGCGCGCTGCGAGAGACAGAAATTCAGCCTTAGAGTCAGCCAAGTCAATATCTCCATACATCTCTCTGCTAAGTACCCACAGAAAAATCTTGACTCTGAGGAAAGATCCTTCATGCCAGAGTCACCTAAGGGAGTCAAGAGTTGGAGGCCGGGGGGTTGTCAGACACCCCAGAGAAGCCCCAAACTCCAGCCACAGACGCCGGGAAGCCAGGATGCGACCCAAGTTACCAGCTCCCTACTCCTCTGGAGCACCTTGATGTCAAGCCCACACCCAGCTGCCCAGGTTTTGGGGCTTGTTGGGGCTCCTCAGGGGTGGCAGGAACACCCTTCCCCTTCTAAGACTCCTCAGGGCTGACCCTACCACACAGACACATGCTTGGGGGTGGCTTGATCCTTATCTTTGCCCCCTGGGGGGAGGCCTCATGGCCTCAGGGGTGGTCTGAAGCCCATGCATGCCACATTGCCTCTGTTCCTCCAGGAGCATGAACCTCCCGGTCAGCATCATTCACCTTCCCCAACCATCAGGTCTCCTCAGGAAAGTCCTGAGCCTCCCTGGCCTCAGGAGCAACCTGAGAACCCCTGGCCCGTTCTTAGGGGGGCTTCACCTCATCCTCCACCTGACTTCAGGGGTGGCTTAATCCCCAAGCCAGTTTGGCTTGCTCTGGGACATTGTGATCCCCTTGGCCCCCAGGGATAACCTGACCCTCTGCAACCACACAGCCTTCAAGGCTGCTTGGGAGCCTTGACCGAGGGAGCCCTTACCACCAGGGCACAGTCCTGCAGGATCTGAACAGGGTGGGCAGAGCTGGGTGCTGGTGTCGAGGTCCATCGACAGTCCCAGACTGCTGAAGGCAAGGTGATGACTCAGGGGTAGGTCTATCCCGGGACCGCTGTCAGGGAGAGCGGCAAGAGACAGTGCTGTGACAGTAGACCGAGGTCCAGCCAGGAGACAGGACTGGAGACAAGTACACCTCCAGAAATATAGCTTAAAACAAGGCTGAGGGCTCAGGCCTGAGCTTAAATGGATGTACCAGGCCATGGGCAGAGGATATGGGTGGAGGCCCCGGGTGAAGCTGGTCAGGGCCAGTAGGGTCTACTGATGCACTCCGTGCCCCGACACCCTGGCAAAGTCGCTCACTGCAACGCGGGTCTGATTGGGGAAACGTGCAGGAGGTCCCACATCAGCAGAGTGAAAGTCCCTTTGTCTTGGGGACCAGGCCTGGCTTCCTCTGGTCTGATGGTTTGGATAAGACACAACTTTCAACTTTTTCACATCCTCAGGACGTTAAAAGCCTGTTGGCAGAAGCGTGAGGTGAAAACTAGGAGTTAAGCACCGCCTGCCTCAGAGCTAGCTGGAGTCCACCCAGTCCGCGGCAGGGAGGGCAGGCGAAGGCTGGGAAGCAGAGCGACTCGCAGAGAGTTTCAAGCAGCTCGTGAGATGCAGCCCTAAACAGCAGTAGTTATCAAGGAGGGCACGTGCACGTTTTGGGAAGACATTGCGCTTGGATGTGATGAAGCGATGCCGCTTCATGACATTTTCTTATGAGATTAGCATGGGAGTCACAACTGCTTTGACACCGCGGAGTGATGTCTCTGTGGGAATTGTGTTTTTCCTGTGACTTCATGGGCTGAAAGGTTCTGCAGGACTGCATCAAAGTGGCAGAGATCCAGACAACTGGAGAGAGTTCTTCAAGAAGGAAAAGGATGAGAATGTGAAATTCACAGCGAATGCAAAAAGAACCCCAAAATGTATTCCAGTGTAGCCTGGAGGTAAATACAACCCTAAAGAAATACTGAAAGAGACTTGTGGGCTGGGGAGGACTCAGACTGTGCCAACGTAAAGGTCTGACTTCCTCCTCAAGCCTTGGGGACAAGGGTGTTACAGAACCAGGTAAGCACGATGGCTCCACAGGTCTGAGCAAATATAAACTCACACTGTTGTTCACCTCATTGCACAGAAATTAGCTTTGGCTTGGAGCCTTGCTGATGAACTTCTGGAGTCGTCACACTTGTAGGACCAAGGAGGAGTTAGCACCACCGTACGACTGCTAGGATTGCTGCTCACCACCTGTATGATGCCTCCAGAGGTTCTGCGTGACTGGAGGGTCATCTGCCCAGGAAAAGGGGACATGACTTCCAAAATCAGGGAGGTCCAGAGCACTTGCTATGTCTGAAATACATTAAAGAACTCCAGAACACGGACAAAAATTTTGCCGAGCCTCTTCTCTGTGGCATTGTTCACATGGAGTGACAATGGGCTTGACTAGTAGTTTGAAATTTACTGCCTGCTTGTAATGTGAATACAGTTTTAAATAGCTTTGGATCCTTTCTAAGGCATTAAGAGTAACCCCAAAGATCAAAAACAAATTTGTAATTCCTTTGATTAAAAAAAAAAACATGTTGTCGGGACTAACAAAGATTTGCACAATGGCTGGCTGGGCTGTCAAGCCCTAACAGAGTCTTGGTGAATTCCTGCTGTAGTATTTATTGCCTGAAGGCTCACTGCTCAGTAAACAGAACGGTACATTTATATTTAAGATTGCTTTTAGAATTTGCTGCTCCTGGGCATGGACAAGCTAAAGGAGATGATGGAGTTCCTTGGAAGAGACAGTAAGTTCAGCAGGGCTAAATCATTTGTTTGGATTCCAGCCATGGCATGAAAGCTTGGAGCAGAGAGAGGCAAGCTGGTTTGATGGAGAGGAAAAGAAGCTTTCTTCTTGGGTATGTAGAGCAACCATCCCCCTGAGTACAGAGATGGAAATGAAAAATCGAGGGAGGAAAAGGGAACAGGCCTGAGGGAAATTATTTGCTCAGATCTGTTACTGATGGTGGCACCCAGAACTGGCAATAGAAACAATCTCAGGTGGGTCATGTCTTGCCTTGCTGTAACAGCAAAGACATATGTTCTTACCCATCTCCTGTTTTCTGCTGGAAGCACTGGGAATTTCAAACTTGTGAAAAGGAGATGAAGAAGGCTGAATCTCAAGGTCAAGCAGCATGTTCATTTAGTCACAGCTGTGTGGATTATTCCATCCCATCTTCATCAGAATGATCCATATCTTCTGTATGTGGCATGACATATGACACATGGGTGATAATCCTCATATCAACCATAAGGATACTCCTGGCTGGTCCTCACTTGCCTGTGAAGGCTATTTAAGCCCCCGGTCTTTACAGCTTTGCTCTGGTATCAATTTCTTGGTGCCCAAGGTTTCATATTCCTCCTTGGATCCAGTGATGACAAGGGAGGACAATGCATTCACCATATGGTGCTAGAAAGCATTGGATTTTGGTACTTCAAAGGGCAGTGGAGTTAACAAAGACCAGCTTTTGAGGCATTGATTTCAGGAGCCCCTGAGCACAAATAAGATGTCAAACACTGAGGGAAGAGCCCCAGCACCACTGCTTGCTCTCTCCCTGCTGTCTCTGAGGGAAACTGAGAGTTGTTATCCATTCAATCCGTGACCCGGAGAGGTGACTGAGGAAGGCTGTGCTGGGCTCCAAGGCCCTAATTGTCTTGGTCAGCCTCACTGCACCCATATCGTCAGCCCATGGGCCCCATTTCAGCTCGGGTCTGGGTCATCAGGCCTGATCTGAGCTGCCTGTTCCTGAATTATTGTTCAGATTTTCTGGATTGACCTTAGACCCAACTCATGACCTTGTCTCTGCCTGATGATGGTCAGATTGTCAATGGGACCTGTTGCTGTCACCATACCAGTGGGCTGCTGTGGGACTGCCTTACCTGGGTTGTGGCCACCCTTGGCTCCTGGCTTACATGATCCCTGAAGACTCACCCCATTTTTCATGTCTCTCCTGAGGCCTCATCACCCAAACCCCATCCATTGCCAACACATTAGCTCCAGCAGTCATAGTGCAGGGGCAACCAGAGTACCAAGTGAAGTAAATTTTGGGCAGACTCTAAACCAGTTTGGGAGAGGCTTCAATATCTCACTAGCTGGCCAGGCTATAGATCTGAGGAGCACTCCCAGGAACCAGTTGGATTGGCCAAAATCAGAGCTTTTCACAGCAAGTACCCCTCAAAACCCAGGGTCTTGTTAGGTGCAAGGTGATACCATGACGGGAGGGAAGGCTGTGCTGGGCCCCAAGTGCCCCCGTAAGCCCTAACTGTCCTGACCAGACTCCCTTGGGACCTCAACCCACACCCTCTGCCCATGCTCAGGAGCCCCATTTCAGCCCATTTGCTGGTCTGGGCTGCATCAAAGGTGTATCTGTGCCCAGTCCTATTCCCCACTGCTCCGGAATTGTTTGGATTTCCCGGATTGACCTCAAACCTGATTTGTTACTTTTGTCTGAAGGTTGCTGGACTGTTGGTAGGACCTGTTGCTATCACAACCCTTGCTCTGTCCGCCCTGCCCAGTCACGGTGGGACCGTGCCCTAACTGGGAGGGCACTGCCCTGTCTGTGCTGTGGTCGCCCTCAGCTCACCTTCCCTCACAGAGCAGCCTCATGGTTGCTCCTCTCTGACTGTGGGGCTTGTAGGAGAAAGGAAAGTTCTGCGAGCATTGGCTGGGAAAGAGAGGGAGATGGGAAAGGTCCAGGGAAGGTGGCATTCCCCTGCCACAGCCGCTAATTCCTGTGTTTCTGACAGCTGATCTCAGCTGTGCCAGAGGAGACCACAACAGGCTTGCTGATAAAACGCTATCCAGCTGTGCTGGGTTTGGCTGGGATAGAGTTAATTTTCTTCACTGTAGCTGGTCTGGGGCTGTGTTTTGGGTTTGTGCTGAAAACAGTGCTGATAACCCAGGGATGTTTCAGTTATTGCTGTACTTGCACAGAGTCAGGACCTTTTCTGCTTCCCCCCCACCCCACCAGTGAGCAGGCTGGGGGTGCACAAGGGGTTGGGAGGGGACACAGCAGGGACAGCTGACCCCCACTGACCCCAGGGATGTCCCACACCATACGACATCATTGCTCAGTAATATACAGCTGGGGGAAGAAGGAAGGAAGGGACGGACATCTGGAGCAATGCCATTTGTCTTCCCAAGTCCCCGTTAGGGATGATGGAGCCCGGCTGTCCTGGAGATGGCTGGACACCTGCCCGCCCGTGGGGAGCGGGGAATGAATTCCTGGGTTTGCTTTGCCTGTGCACGCAGCTTTTGCTTTACCTATTAAACTGTCTTTATCTCGGCCCACGAGTTTTCTCACTTTTACTCTTCCTATTCTCCCCCCCATCCTGCCGCGGGGGAGCGAGCGAGCGGCTGTGTGGGGCTGAGCCACGGCTGGGGTTAGACCACCACACTGGGTTTCCTACATGAAATACTGGCAAGCTGTGAGAGGGAAGTGAGGACGCTAGGAGAAAAGTGTGACGCATGTGTCGGTGAGGAGGGGGCCAAGAAAGCAGACTGCCCTTCTAAACATTGTTATTTTGACAGATTTCAAAACTCAAAACGTTCTGTGTATCTTATAGCTGATTATATGTAAACGGTTGTTGGTATTTACATACTCTATGCTGTTACTTCAAAGTCCTCTCTCCCCATATGTTTGGTAGTGTTTCCACCTTTATGGAGGTTCATTAAACTCACTTTGCTGAAGGATGCTTTGAAAGCCAGTAGATAATCTGCAGGCTGTTGACACCATAATACTATGATGGCTTGTATGCCATTAAAATGGATCACAGAAATGTTAATCTATAGAACCTGAACTCAATACGTTGTGTCAGTATACAGTATAGATCCCTTAATCCATAGACAATTATTAAAGTAGTGGATTAAGGAGTTGTTTGGGATCAGAGCATGCTGTATATGTAACAAAACAGTTTAACTGAGATTAGTATTTATTACTCAATGCAAAAATTGATTGAAGGATTCATAGATGCTTATAATATCGCACTTTGTATTTCATCACTAAAGCATGGCCTTTTTGCCATATGAGTTCTTGTTAAGACTGGAAAATAAACTAATCACTTTGTGTGAAAAAGTAAAAACTGAATGACTGACATAAATCTGTTACTAACTAAAATATTTTAACTTCATACCAATATAAAATATGGTCTTTAGATGGTTTAAAATGCATTGTATGAGAATGTGCATGGAAAGGACATTTAGACTTCCAAAATAATAACTTGTCAATTTTTTTTTTTTTAAAAAGAGTTCACAAGCTGTTATACAGATCAGTGTCAAGTTAATCTAACCCAAAGGGAACTGGGAACCAAAAGTATTTTTTTCATACAATTTTCTTCTGTCAACAGTCTTTCTGAATTTGTCCGAAGGGGAAGTTTTATTCAACCGTGTAGTAAAGTTGAACTGAGTAAGATCATGGCAGTTTTACAGACTTATCTTTAATGCAGCAGAAGGTTGTCAACAAGCCTTTTCGGTGACATCTCCACATGAGCAGGGCGAGCAGATGATTTGAGGATTACCAGGCTGCTGGACAGGTCAGCTGGTATCTTAAAAATCTCTTCTATAAAGGACCAAATCTGCAGCCAGAAGCTGTTTACTGGCTGGAAGGGGGAGAGAAATGGGTTTGTTTAAAAGGCAGAGACCCTCGGGTTTGTTTGTCTTTAAAGCTCGCTCTGTATAACGGAGAGCTGAACTCTGGCTGACACTTGTTTTCAAGCAAACTAGTAGGCAAAGTAAAATTTCAGTAGCGAAGTGCCAACATGAAAAGAAAAAAATTGTGTATAGAAATTGTATGACATTTACCAAAAGGTAAGTAGAACAGAGCCATTTTTCTCCAAGGTGGAACATGTTTCTACCAAATTTCAGTTATACCACAAGTCATATTTAAAAAATTATTTCTAATCTCAGTTTTAGTTGTTTGTGGGTTTTTTTTGTTTAGTTGTTTTTTTTTTTTAAATCCTGTTGTTGCCAGTCCAGGTCCCTATTGTACTTTACAGAAGAGTTTGGCTATTTCTGAATGGAGGTTCAGATACTTCCATATCAAGCAAATTAAACTCCTTCTCCAAGCATGCCCGTGCTGGAGATTTCTCTTCCACAGACTATCCATCAGCTGCTTGTATCTGTTAGTTTTCAGGTCCACTTCCTACATCTGCACAGCCCCTGGACATATGATCCCGTGGTTTGCAAGACGCTTATGAAACCCCATGCAGAAGGGCACAGCAAAGGGAGTGGGCACAAGGCATCCACAAAGCCGTGGCTTTGGGAAAACGCGAGTGGCACGTAGGGAAGACTATTATACTTCTGGGCAACCATGCTCGTGCCCAGGGTAATGCAGCAGGGACTGGGAAACCTTCATATTCTGAAAAGTGTCACCTGCATCGATGTGAAAGAAAAGAAAGACCTTTGGCAGCCTTTCAGTGCAGCTCTGAAAGAGCAGTTGTGGCCAAAGAACTGGGGAATTGGCACCCGGAAACCAGGGGGGGAAATACCTAGAAAAAAGCTGGTGAACTTTGATTCATCAATTTCCCTGCCAGTTCTCTGTGAGGCAACATTTAAGGAGTGTCTAATTTTTATCTAATCCTAAACTAAAGGTTTGTACAACTTAGCTTTTACTTTTCCTTTGTTAAAAAGTCTTCTATAACAGCCCTGTGGTATTAGCAATTTGGATTAGATTGCTGCTAGCTTCAGAAGTTACGCTCCACTATAATAATAAATGAAAGAAACATTTAATGAAGTCTTAGAGATGTTAAATCTAGCCTACCTACCACTTTAACAGACTTTCCATCATTTTTCAACATTTCTGAAGCCCCTACATAGAAGACTGTATGTAGTACATTATCCTTTAATGCCAAAAGGAAAAAAAGTAGAAAAAGAAAACCAGAAAATAGAGCTTTCACTGATTTCTGGTAAGATTTTCTCAACCAGTAAATTTGCTGAGATCAAGATGGTAAGAATACGTGTTCTGAATACATTGCATACTCTGAATATATTATTCTGTTTATAGACTCTGAAACATCATTTAGATGCTACTGCTTTCTGTCATGTCAGAAAGCAGTGTATCTCAAATTGACACAGTTTTCCAAAGACCATTAAACATCCAAAGGCTGCTGTCTCACATCACTTCGATGAGGTCATTTTCTCATTTTTATAAAGAGAAAAAAAGATTTGGCAAGTGCGATAAGAATTTGTGAATGTTTTTGATGCGTGAAACATCAAGTGAAATGATTTTGCTTTCCTCAAATAACCTGCATCCTAGCAAGAAACAGAGACTCTTCACCAGATGAATAGTGGGACATAATTACATTATACCCCTGTCCTTAAGCACAGACTGTTACTGCTGGCGGCAGAACTCCCTCCGGCTCCACGCAGGTTCTCAAATGGGCTCCAGCCCCTGGGAAAACCTGGAATCCCTTGGAAATACACAGAAGCGCTTTGCCTTGGCTGGGATTTTAAAGACTAAATTTTCTTTTCCCCTCTTTGCATGAATTAGAATTGGTTTAGTGCCGGTCCCAGATCACGAACTGAAGCATCTGCTGACTTTGTCATCCACGTTTATCACACCCAACAGGTACACACAGCCCCCGCATCGCAGTAGCCTCACAGCGACCGATGTTGCAGGAGTGTATTGGAAATACACTTTCCATTTAACCTTCAGTTTTGTGACCGACGTGGCATGAAAAGTAGCGGTTGTCAGTGATTTTAATGACATGTAAGAGTTTTCTGCCATCAACTAGACCAGAATCATCAACCGTTTCACAGAGATCACCATGTGGCTATCACATGGAAGGAAATTTGTTCTCTAATAATCAGCCAAGGACTGAAAAACTTCCCACCTTAGTCCAGCCGTGGAGAGCAACCTATAACTTAAATCCAAGTAGAGGAATGCTAGCAGATGCAGAAACGTGCCAGCTAGCCACCTCCTGTAACTCTCATCTTCTTCACAGGGAAAAGAGAGTTGTGCTTTAACAAAAGCAAGGTAGAGACTCTATTCCAGGTGGATTTGCATCAGCTGTGGTCAGAAATGACCTACCGCTACCTGCAGGACCTCCCGAACTACCCGGTGACTTCAGAGAAAAGGATCACACCATTGCTGTCAAAGGTCTTTAGTTGAAACCAGCTGGCTTAAGTAGGAGATATTGGCTAACCCAGCGTGTTTGAAATGAAATGAGTTCGGGGTGGTCTCATTTCAGCCTGCTGATCTAACAGGAGTATAGTCTCCGATGTTACCACCTTTGGGAGTGAAGCCCCCCAGCCTTGCCTCACAGGACACAGCCACAACTGGGAGAGGACCCAGATTTCAGGCTCCAGGTAAAGCAACATCTGTTTTACCAATTTAAAAATGGTTAAATATTCTCAAAGGGAGAATATTTACCAATAGACCTGTTGGACTAAAAAACTGGATCAGTAGACCTGTATTTCTCCCTGTGCTAATAATCCAATTGACTATAAAGGAAACTCAGCTAACAAACTCGCAGAATAAGCTAACAGCCCAGTCATGCTTGACAAAAATACTTTTGACAAGGAGGTGTAATTCATCGTTTAGAATCACTGAAATGTATTTTATAACTGTTACTCTCTGGCATTCACCCCAGAGGAGCAGCTGTGCTGCTTATCCAGCTGCTGCTCAAGGTGTAGCCAATCCACTGTAGATATAGAAGGGCTGAACATAAGACGTGAAACATTTTCTCAAATTCTGGAACATGTTTATATCATGCAGGAATTCCCTACATATATATCACGTGAGCTTGGCACTTCCTATTTATATTTTTAGTTTCACTTTCCTAATTTCAATCCATTCAAATAACTCTGTCTCAGACCTTGTTTTTCCCTTCAAAAACCTACTGCCATATGGAGGAAACATTAAAATTATTGGATCCAAAGTAAAAACAAAAGCAGCTTAGTGTTAGCACAAGAGGCTTAAATCGAGACAATTAAACCTCAGTTAAACTGAAAGTAAAAATTACAAATAATTTTGGCCAGTAGATGTGTACCATAAACCACACAGAAAGCCATTATTATCCATAGTGAAAGCACACAGTCTTCAAAAAAAGCCCATCATCTTCAGAAATACTGAAGTCAACTGCCAAGAGAAATCGTGCGCCGAGCGTACAAGAACAAACTCTAGCAGCAGTATTTTTGAGAAGAGGCTGCCTTCCAGAGTTTCACCAAGAGAACGCACACTGCTATGCAACCAAGTGGTTTTCTTTACCATTTCGTGAAGGTCATGTGGTGTTTTCAGCACGGACGGGACCCAGGATAATCCGTCTGGAGCACAGCTTTCCTCTTCTGTTTGTTATTTTAATGCTGTGATTTATATTTCCTGCTGCTGTGAGTGACAGCTACTATGACAGCCACCTGTATATCTCCCAGATAACGATGGTTGGCCTGATTAACCATTGTGGTGTTGGGATTTAGGAGTAGCCTTTAGTTGCTCAGTTTTTAACAGAAGAGTTGAAAATGAGACTGCTACACTTGGTGGCCATAGTATGAATTGAACTTCTTCCAGGTGTAAAAATCTCGTCAGTGTTCATCTACAGGAGTAAACCCAGCCCCTCAAAAATGCCAAATTTTTGAAATTTAATTGGTAATGTTACCAATTGGATGACACCAATCTGTGATCCTTTACTACAGACTTCCATGCTGCTTCCCAAAGACCCCTAGGTGTTAATGATTAACACTGACCTGCAGGTTCTAACCAAAATTTTGGCAGGCAGCTCTGGGAGTTTCTGTGACAATGTGCAACAGCTAACAGGGAAGGGAAAAAACCTGACAGAAAAAACCCCAAACTGCTCTCAGGACAGGCAGTGACATGACAGAGCAAATAGCCCAAAATTATAATGAAAGGGGTGGGTTATAACTATTATTCTCTAATTTGTTAGCTCTTTCCAACCTCTTTTACCCCTGCTGTGGATGTTGCCACTGCCAGCAAGACGTGGTGGCAAACACCCGCTTCTTCCTATGCCTCTGCTCATCAATACGCAGCTACTGCCTTGAAGCTGTGTTAAAAAATAAAGGGAAGAAATACGCATTTGCGCCCACACAAATAAATGTGAAGGGCCAGAACACATCCCTGTCAAACCGAGCCCTCTGGTACATGTGGGAAGCCTGGCCTCTCCCGAATGTTCTCTGTTGCTGCTGTTGCGCCCAAGGAGGGGCTGAAAGAGAGGGAAGGCCAAAAGGGTCCGGAAAGTCTGAAACATTATCAGATCGCAGCCTCACAGGAGAGCAGAGCTTGGTAGGGCTGAGGGGATGATCTCAGGCTCTTTATGGTCTTCAAGGATCTGTAACTCAAGGAGGCAACAGCGCAGTGTAACAGCATACCTGGGACTGGAGGGACTGGAGGGTCAGCACCGCACAGTGGTCTTGCCCAAGTTGGGTTATGACGATATTTTTCTTCTTATACTCTCTCCCATCTTTTTGATCCTGTTAACAAGAACAAACTTCTTTAACATCAGCTGCTGCATCATGCCTTTCCAGAAATGCGCAATTCCTCTATGTTCCTGATAAATTTACCAAAACGCAACAAAAACATGCAGTAAATCCTTTGCACCAATAAAATGATTTTAATACAATTTAAACTTTGCATCATCTTAAGTTTTGAAATTATCCCAGTTCCTTTTCCTTTCTGCTCCAGCAACTTATATTTTCCTTTGGAGCTTAGCTGCAGTAAATGGAGCTCTTTTATTGACTCCTGTAAACTTTCGAAGAACATATTTATTTGTTCTTCCATGAACTTCTTTTGGTGTGACCAGCCCCAACTTGGATAGATTTCTGCCATATACCATGAACTATGAACTAGTAGTGTTGCAGCTTTCTCTGCATTAGCTCAGGCTGTGAGATTTAAAGTTGATTAAAAGTGCAAGAGGGTGTATTTGTGTTTGCCATCATCTATTTGCAGCCCTAGCACTCTCTTAATATTTTGCATGCAATTTCTGTTTCCCATTTATCCCCTTTATCGTTGGCAGTGTTTTCACTGCGGACTCCAAGGCTACAATTTTCCTTTCCCGGCCCTGCACAGACTGTCTCCGTCTGCAGGGGCTCCTGCTGGGTATTTGTTTGTTTGGACACTGTGCATTAGGACTCCTCTTACAGAAGTGTATTTCTGCATCAAATTATATGGGAGATGGCTTGCTCACGTTATTTTACCAGTAATCCTCTGAAGTGTCAGGGATGAGTGGGACAGGAGACGGTGTCCTGTCCAACAAACCACCGAGACTGCAAGTTCTGTCCCATTCTGTGCAGCAAGGGTCTTCACAAACCTCAGTCGGCAAAAGCTGTTTCGAAAGACAGACAGACAGACATATTAACCCCTAAAATAATCCAATGGTCAAGAAAATCTCTGGGGATTTAGAGTCACTCTCCTAATCTGCCTAAATTTGTCTGCCCATTTTGCTCTCTTCAGAAATTCTGTTCTGGATCTAAGATGTCTCTTCCAGCAAAAACCCCTCATTGAAACTGGTAGAGACCGACAGAAAAGACTTGGGTTTAATAAACCAACATTTTCCTAGTACATTAATCAATTCTTTGTTTGGGCTTTGCCCCTGGGTCCGGATATTGTCCTTCCCGAAGGGAAGGACGCCTCTTTCTTCCTCTCTGCAATTTTTGTCCAGAGTTACTACAGTCACCCTGCTTTCTGGGATAAACAGTAAATTTCAGGCCACCCGCTGCTTCCCTTTGCCTTGCCCTCCACCTGCCTCAGGGCTGCGCTGATCCGACATCATGCAGCAGGAGAACATGCCTAATTGTGTGATGTAGCTCTGTCGCTGTCAGCACGGCCTGGAGACAGCAGGAAAAGGGCGACGGAACAAAACATCCATTTCTTCTCGGCCGTCTGCTAGCCTTGCTGCAACGGGCAGAGATGAGCCGTTTCCAGTACAAGAGTGGTTACGACTCCCTGTAAAAACCTGCAGAAAAAAAATAGGAAACAGATCTGACCTTCTGATTGCTCCTTTCTGTAGCTCCTAAGCAAGGCTGGAGAAGAAAAGTCACGACCCTACCCCTTCTTGTCTCCTTGGGCCACGAAGGGAGGGAACGGGTCACCCTGCCAGCCCACCGACTTCCTTGGCAATATCCCGGAGTGACATTCCTAGGGCACGCCGCAGGCGGGAGCAGAACACATCCCACCCGGCTTCACCGTTCTCCAGCGAACGAGAAGCTTGCTCGTCTTCAGCGACGCCGAGGGGATGCAGAGGCTGGACCGCGTACGTGCGCGTGCCTGCCCCCGTTGGGAGGTCACTGCGTGCACTACTGCTTCCTCGCGGATTATTCTACGATTTTGCACGCCCCAACGGAATAGGTAGTTGTGAACAAATCAAGAGATGGTCATGGGATGGTGGGGAAAAGTATCTGGAAGAATGTTTTCTCTACCTTAGTCATTTCCTCAAAATAGAGAATAAAAAAAATCTACTGTCTTCTTGACTTGATATGATTGAAGAAAAAAAAAAAAAACCTACCCCGAAACAAACCCAACAACCAACCAAAAAAAAACCCCCCCACCCACAAAACCCCCCAACAAGCCAAAGTAAATCCTGCACCAGCAGCAGCAAAACAATGCTTGGTTTTGAGCACGTATGGAGCTGGGACGCGACATTCAGCCCGTCTCACCGCCCAGGCTGGCCAGCCTTTCAGGACACGCTGTGGGCCCCCTCCAAAAACCCCTTTTTTAGCCAACTTAGAAAAACTGTTTGAAGGTATCAGAGTGGGTACCTGAGTAAGAACAACTCATCCTTATAAAGCAAGGCTGTCCATCTGAAATACCAGTTTGTTCTAAAGGACCCTTGCTAGCTGTGTGCCCATACTAGATGCGTTTTTAGCATCTTCACTGATAAATTATTTGTGTAATTACTGTTACTGTTCTTTGCCTCAATTTTTGGCTGCCTAATTCCAGAAACTTTGAAATGAGCATGCACATTTAAAGATAAATCAAGGATAAGCCCCTCCAGGAGAGTACTTTGGTAAAACCTTCCTATCATCCCCTTAACTCTGCTCCTGCACTCTATGAGCTCGTATGTGCTGTGGCCAGCAGGTGATGCTAAAATACCTCTGAGGGAAGGAAGAATTTAAACTGCATTTTCATTGAAAGTGCTAAAATTCTGTGAAGCAGCAGGAATGTGCCATCACTCAAACATGACAGGTTTCATTTGTAATCTTCTGGCGTATCTGATTTACAAGCAGTTAACTACGCTCGTCTCATCAACAGTGAGTTCCACATGTTTCAAAAATAAGAAGAAAGTGCATGATGGCAGCTATACAATAATCAACTGATAAATTAAGTCTCTCAGTAGTCCCTGAAAATTTGTGCTTTAGTCTGAAGTGTCATACACTTGTGTACACACGTGCCCAAAGTCAATATATGAGGTAATAGGAGAAATATTTCAGGAGTCAGATTTATGGAGATACATAAATAAGTAGATCACTATTAACTGTCTGGCATAATGAGAAACAGCAGGATACTGAGACTAAAAAAAATGAAATTAGAAGTGAATTTAGGGAACAGTATGTCTGGGAGAAGACTAGAACATCTCTGCACAAGTAATCTTCTTTAAGAAAATACTTAGTTGTGATGTGCTCTTGGAGCTGGAGATACAGCTGCCCCCAGAAAAGGAGATGTTGCCCAAACTGGTAAGGCGCAGAAAGAGGATGGCATGTAACTTCATGGCATAAAGTCATAGTCACGTGTTCCACACCAGTTAAGCTTATCAAAGTTCTAGCTCACATATTCCTGGAGCAGGAAAACTAAACCCAACACTGGAATAACATTTAAAAAAAAAAAAGTTCAGGACAATGTTTTATCAACCATCAAATACAAAATTTCTACCAGCTGTTATGGATTTACCATAATTCCATTACGAGATTACATGCAACTTATTCCTTACCTGTGAAAGTCAAGAGCTCTATCAGCTGAGCGACAATACTTCAAGTCACACTACAGCTCACTGCATTAGTAAAGAACAAACGCTTACCACACTCACCCTTTTCCTGTTTTGAACATAAAACATGGAAGATTAATCCAAAATCAGCACTTCCTAGTGACGGCGTGAGGGGAGGGGCACCAGAACAAACCTGTCCACAACGGATCCGAACGGAGCTGTGGCTGGGGACAGGCAGAGCACGAGCGCGGTGGGGTTCCTCTGGGAGGGCTTGGGGAGCACAGCAATGGAGGAAGTGTCACTGAATTCAGCCTTTCCACATGCCAACTTTCAGGAGGTTAATAATGACAAGTTACCTTAACCAAAGATATTTTTATTGGGTTCAATATTCAAGCATCATTAGGTTAAGGTCTTTTAGAAAAGTAAACCGGTAAGAATCAAAAACCCCAACCTTATGAATGGCAATTGGTACATGAGGTTTAATTTTAAATAAAATTTTATCAGGCTTGTGAAAAACATGCCAAAAGCCAAATTGTGTTACGAGTCTCAAACTACCAAACAAGATATGAACAAAATACTCCATTTTCAAAAAAAGCAAGTATAGATTTAATGCTAATCATCCAAAATTGACATTACTCTCTTAATATAAGGCAAAAATAGTAATTTTCTTTTATTTTTTAACCTACATTAAGTACAATCAGCAACAGTTGCTGTATGGAATATGCATCACCAAGATCTTTTAAAAGCAAGATCAGCAGCGAATGCTGACTCATGCGTTCTAAGGTCTTCTCAACATATTGACAATTCCATAGCAATCTCTGAAAACGTATCTGGGTTAAGGTCTGGATTAATGCTGCCGAGTGGTTTTGTTAAATGTGTGCATAATTTAATTCTCATGCACCACAAGCACATTTCCAGGTTATGGCCATGTAGCACAAATAACATTTTTTGCAGATCTAAGGGTGTGTCATTATACATTAAACCATAGAAAAGGCCATAAAATACTCTATGCAATCTTTAAGCATCCGTCTCCAATATAATTGTATTTACATATTTTATGAACCTATAATATGTAATAAGCCACTGAAGACATTTTTACAATATTTATTAGATTATGAATTTATAAATTCAAGGACTCAGAGGCACATAGTTTAAAAGGCCAAGAACACCAAAACTAATGAAGTCACAGAAATCAGAATATTTATGGACGTAACATCAGTAAAAAATAAAAATCACATCCAAACTAAAAGCAACACTTCTTAAGAGTCATCCTTCAAAGTCAGCATAATAAAAAGTTCTCATTTCCCTCAAAGAAAAATAATTCATCCCACCTACCAAGCTAGAAAAACCTATTTACAGTTTTACTTTGATCAGAAGTATCATTAAGTTGTGTAATATAGCCACTTCTACTCTGCCATTAGAATCTAACATTTCTCTTAAAGTATAATTGTATTTACAAATGCATAAATATTGTAACTCCAATCTTCATTAAGATCTGAATGAAAACAGGTCGTTAAGTCACAATACAAACGTGTTAGTGGAAAAACTGTTTGGGGCAGCTGCATATTCAGTATCATTCTCAAAGAATAGGAAGCCAATACTTCTGATAAAGCTCAAGTTCATCAACTAGACCAGGTCTTTAAGTTACATTAATGAAGATTAAACCTCTTCTGTGTTAATTCTTTACATCGGTTTCTTCAGTCAACTTTCACCACGCTGTATATTTTGGTTACAAACCAAAAGCATGCAAAGAATCCAATTGTCCCTAAAACAAACAAACAAACAAACCAGTTACACATTAGGAAAACTGACACAGGAGACAAATTTCTATCTGTAGTTCATAAATCAGGACATGCGTATATGCAATCTGCTATCTTTAATCTTCAGGAGACAGTACCTGGTCTTTATAGGCATCAACTACTACATAAAATATCTCATTATTTTCACAATCATAGAGCTGATCACATGGAAGACTCTGGTGTTAAGATGTTTCTGTGTTATTTCTCTCCCTACGTACTTGTGCTGTGTCGTTTCATCATTCCCCAGTCCAACCCCTTCACGTTGCTCCATTTCACCCTTCTTCAGTGACTAGTCACACACTTTACATGATCTGCTCAGCTGGTCAGAATGGTGGTGTTATATTTATTAAATCAATTAGATTGACAGCATCAGCTGGAGTTCCCATTTCTTAGTTGCACTTTAAGGTCTTGGAAAATTACAGCACTACCTTTATTTCTGCATAAATCAAGTTAATACAAGTTTCAAACCACAGCATAGTTACCATGCAACTTGTACATCCTATTGAAAACATGTGTTACATACCTTAAAAAGAAACACTTCTGAAATGCTTAAGGCAGACAAAAGGTATAAGCAAACTTGAACTGAAATTTAAGGATTAATACTGGTTCCCTGATAACTTGTTAGCCTTTTAGCTGAAGAAAAATAGCTCCGTCCCTTCTCTTTGTGAAATTCCAGCCGAAGTTTTTAACAAAAATATTCTTTTGAATGCAAAGTAGTTAATACAGTTGGGTTTTGTTAATCTGTATCACTTCAAAATGCAGCCTCAATCAGAAAGATAATGAAGTCAATAGCAGCTCAGAACACTTATTACAGGAACCTTCATTTCCCACAAAAACTAGGACAGGAAAAAAGTCCTGAAAATTTCCGATTTTTGCCTGAGTACGTCTTCTAAAATCATAGCCTTAAATTACACAAGAGCTAAGGAAATTCTTTAAAGAGAGAGAGGAGGAGGGGGGAAAAAAAAAAAAAGCAGCACCTTTATTTTAGATCTGATAAGAGGTACCACAGAAGTTGTGTGCTAACTCATTCACAACACAAGCTTGGAAGGAACCATGAATGATATTACGGTAATTTTTTTTTTTTTTTCCTTCCTTCCCTTCACGCTTGCTAAACTACTGATGTTTAACCGACTCATTTACTATGATACGTAGTTGTGGTCCCAGCTGTGAATCAAAGATTTGTCATGTAGCTCCCGGTATTTTGCCTGCTGAGTCTGATCAATGACCTGGAATGCAGAATGGATGCAAGTGCCTGAAGCATGTGTTACACTGACATAGCAGCAGGGCACCGTCAAAACCCTTCCTGATACTGACGATTTTTAACAGATGAGTAAGCAGCAGCAGAATAGTTTTGATACAACAATTACGATTTTTTCTTTTTAGCTCCTTTATCATCCTGACACAGAGAGTCAGTTGCCTTTAGGAACAGTTTTTGCTAAATTGCTAATACGGTTTTTCGTTTAAGAAACTGGAGAGGAACTGCCTGTCCCTTTACCCTGCCTGTTTCTGTAAAACCTCATCTCAAAGCACTTCAGTATATCTCAGAGAACTGAACATATCCGCCTTTGAATGCATATCAACCTAAATGGACAAAATTACTCTTAAATCTTAAGAAATAGGACTATTCCCTCAAATTAAAGGATAATTTGCACTTAATCTTGTGGGAATTAAGATTAAAAAATCGTTAAGCATACGATGTTTTGAAGTTCTAATGGTTTAGTTAACTTCATGTATTCTCCTCCCCTAATATAGAATATTATTCCCCTCCCCTAATATAGAATACGCCTCCTCAATATAGAAACTGAAAATTCAAAAAACAAATGCATACAAACTCTGAAAGCTTAGTTCAAGTTGCGCAGCATAACTCACCTCTCCACTGTCCCAATTCCATACAAGTGCCTACCCCAGAAAGCACGTGAAGGGCTCTGAGGGTAAACCACCTCTTCTTCGCATGCTTGTGAACCTACCCTGAAAAGGACTCCCTAAATTTGCCGGCGGGCACTGCACAGCCCACTGGTCAATTGAAAGCGAACGTGTGAGCAAAGGTAAATGGTGATGCACTGGACACGTCTTAATGCCTCTAGACAATGTCATGTGACATGACCAACTTGAAAGAATAAGGAAAAAAGATGGAAATTATACGAGTACCTTAGGTGCAGAAAGGCAGCTACGCCAAGTCTCAGCAGAGAAAATTTACTGTAAATCCCCTTTATTGTGAATATGTGCACTCCAGAATTACGGCATGCATCCAAAATAAACAGAGTGAACGAAGGAAACAGGAAAAAACACAATTCTGGCTTTGGCCAAAACTGTTTACTATTAAAGGCAGACATGCTGAATATCTGTTGGAAAAGCTAGTGAAACTAGTTTAATTGACCTTACACCTATGTAAGGCCTAATTATTTTTTCATGCTACTTTGTAAGTTTGCACTGCATTTAAAATTCATCTAAATACAGCAGTACACATTCACTTCTAGTTGAACAACTATGCATTCTTAAATTCTTTAGTTCAATGAGACTGTTAGTAAACCCAGATCAGAAGTAAAGGTTAAGAGAAAGGCAGGGTGAGAAATAAGGCAGAGTGAGAAAGGGAGGCAGAATCCCTGATCTACACATTCAGAATTACTAACCAGTACACGAAGTACAAATAAAAGTAGAGATGATGTGTAAATTACAAAATATCCACAAGCAATGCCAAAACACATTAGACTGAATTAAAAAGAAGGATGGAAGATAAAACTAACCACTTTTGGAACCCAGCTTGATCACTTTTCAAACAGATTATATAACATACTTAAGTTCCATTCCCTCCTTTTAACAGGCAATGACCCAAGAAACTCCTTGAAGGCTCTTGCTCCTGTTCATCATCTTTATTCAGTTATGGTGCACAAACAGCTTCAACATTTCCTAAGCTGAAGTGGCAATGTCCTTGAAATTAATATTCGGTTACACTTAACATGAACACCATTCTTAAATGTCAGTTTTTTCCCCCCCATGAGATTTTTTTTGTTCTCCTATGTTAAGTGAAAATGAAAATTCTACTTATGGTGAGATCTGTATTAAAAGCTCCAATGACAAGCCATTTGTGTTCTAGGAAGCCTCAAAATATAGCTGGTATAGCTATATACATAAATACATATCAAAGCCTTAGGAATCATTAAACTTCTTCATAAACGTGGAGCTTGAAACTATTTAAAGCACCGATCAGTTCAAAACAGTTTCAAAAATATCGCTCTGTAAAGTCCACAAAGACAGACTACATTCAGCTGGAACAGAATTTAGTCTTTTTAAGATTTCTGAGGAGTTGGCAGTTGCTGCCTTCTTGCATAAGAGTCTGAAAGGAGACTTCTTGCATTTTCACCACCATTCTTCCTTCCTAAACAAGGGATGTGTGTGTCTAACTGAAGATTCCTTATTAGTACTGAAGATGACAAAGAAAGATTTTGTGACCTCATCTCATTTATTGAAGAGGCAATTGAAATGCAGCACCTAACAGAGCTGCTTTTCCAAAAGCTCACAATAAAGATGACAAGGTTCTGACACGACTGCATCAAAAATGGTGAAGAAATTCTGTCTGCTTGCCATGCCACTTCAATGAAATTGGGAAAGAAGGCAAATGGAAAAAAAAAAAGTATTCTCTGCCAACTTTTACTCCTCTCTCTTCCTTCCTCCTATTCCACAAAAGCTGCAATTTCTTCCTTAATTGACATTGTAACTGTATATACTTGATTGTGTGATTTGAAGTGTGTATCTCCAAAACCAACTAATTTAAAAAACTGAGTTTGTCACATAACTAATATAGGATTGAAATCTGGAGAAGTATTTATCACTTTTAAAGGTGTTGTAT
>JAVJGG010000008.1:4466934-4485973 GCA_035590195.1 Aviceda cuculoides
GAAGTATTTATCACATTTAAAGGTGTTGTATTTGAAGACCTAATTATAGGCCACACCTGAAACTAGCAGTAGTTTTGCCTCATCCTCAATTTCTTTCACTAAAATTTGTGATCAGAGTTGCAAAATGCTACACGACTACCTGGAAAAAATCAAAGACATATAAACTCATAATCCTGTATCAAGATAAGTTTTGCCCAGGATCCTACTGTGCAAAACTCAACTCAAAATTGAAAATGAAGGTTCAATATACTTACCTGTGAAAAGGAAGAAGATCAAAACCATGATCATGGTATAACCAAAATATAAAATGGTGCTAGCTGTTCCTGTGATTTGCAGTTTAGAAAAAAAATAATGTATTGCATATATTAGGAAATAAACTGCAGTGAAACCGCTAGTGAGAAATGAACGCCACTGCCAGTGATAGTCCTAGAAGGGGTGGGGAAAAAAAACAAAAAACAAAAAACAAAACCAACCATGAGTAATATTTCACACACCTCTAACACACTGACCCTATTACTGAATGCAGAGCTACTTTTTCTATTATCACTTTATCCAAAAGTGAGTTTTTATAGTTTTTATCTACAGGAAAAAAACTATATATAGTCAACACTGCTTTAACTACATCATTCACAATTAGAGATAAGACACCTAAATATCAATATCGAATAGGCAAAAACCAAAAAACCCAAATAAGCCAGACCTACGATTGCCAGCCACAGAGATTTTTTTTTCCCTCCCCAAGGTTGGGCATGTCCAAAATGTACTTTGATTGAACAAAGTTAATGGATTAGTTTAGCGTCTTTGGAAAACAGGGAGTTAAGACTCTAAAGATGAGATAACTGACTTTGCGGTACTCAGTGCAGTGTTTTAATATTTGTTACAAGTTTTGCCAAAAGCAGCCGGCTTCACTTCTTAAAAACATGGTTTAAGAACATCTAGTAACGGTCTTTACACTGAATTCCGGAATACTTATTTCCAATTACAAAAGCCTTAAAATTTTTTTGAAGCATCCTTAAAACAACATCAAGTATGAATACTGAAGAATATTTCTTACCTCTGCACATAGATGGAAGTAGCAGAGCAATATTGTGGCCTCGGAACATGTAATAACCAAAATAATGAATACCAAAAACAGGAAGCCAAACATGTAATACATTTGGTGAGACCTATAAAAGGCAGTTAAAAAAAAAAAAAAAAGATTTAAAATGGACACTGTGCTAATAGTATTTCTTCATATGCAGCAATAACACCTTCACCTTAAGTATTCCCCTTCCTACTGAGGTAGTCAGTTGTGTGGCCATACAATTGGCTAATTTTTATCTAACTGAAGAACAGGAGCCTCGGCAGCTGAGTCCGAAAACAGCAAGAAAACAAGCCCAAAGCACGGTCCTGGTTGGGATTTTAGGGAAAGAACTGACTAGACATAATGAGTGAAATCACAGTTCTAGTGAAGTCAGCGTGACCTCTTCCACTGACTTCAGCAGAACTTGGATTTCACCTCACATTTCAATCAAAGAGGCAGAGCCGCAAAATAACAAGAAATGTCAAATGCTGTAGCTGTCTACATTGGGTAGAGACACCTATTCAAGGTTCAGAAACAGTTTAACGAGATCCAATAACTAAATTGTGCCAGAAGGAAGACAAATCCCTCACAGTAGATTAGTTTGTCAGTGTGCTGTGAGCTCACATCAGAATTCACTTACACTAGACTAGTCTTTGGTGCTGTATTTTTGAAAATAATTACTCTCTGGTGCCTTTATAAAGACTTCACAAAATTTGGTTTTGTTTCTTTTTTTTTTTTTTCCCCAGGAGTAGTAATACTTTTCTAGCCCAACAACAGCTACAAAACCCCCCTCAAGTCAATTTTAATATACTTACTACTCTCAAGTTATATGCCATATGCCAGCTTCAGAGCCACTTTCACATGAAGTTGGAGAAGTAGCATGAGAAAACTAGCTATTTGAATACTGTAGGTCAGCTGTAAATTGCTAAGCATATCACAGCCACTTCCCTACACACCTTGACAAGCAAAACAGGCACTGAATATCTTCTAGACCACAAAACGTTAAAAAGATGTTAATATTTAAATTTTTCTTGAACCAGTATCCTGGTAACTCTGTATCACCAAAAATCAGTCAAAGCATCTTGAAGAAAAAAACTTTCACAAAGAAATTACCACCTTTTATGACAGAGAAAATTCAAATAGACTGTGGTTAACTTACCAAATACTATTGAGAATAAAGAACAACTGTATAAAGATACATCCGAAAGGCAGAATCCCTCCCATGATAATGCCAGGTAACGGCTTTGTATAGAACGATTGCTCTGGAATCTGACGAGGAATTTGATTTGTGCGAACAGGGTGTTCAATAGCCTTTAAACGAAAATAAGAAAATGCTAGATAAATAACATGTCAAACTACAGCACCACCTTTTTGCTTTCTTTTTGAAATGAGTGGTAGCAAAAGTCTATTATTTGGTTTGAGCATGTGCATACCCAACTACCACTAACTACACCTGCTTTCGCTACCAGCCGAGCTACCAACGTTTGCTAGGCAAACGAGCTAAAAGACAGCTCTTATTGAAAACGCAGCAACAGATATTTTGCACTTCCCTTTTTATGATTACCCATCTATGATCTGTTACAGAGCCTGAGCCGATTTCTCACTTTTCAGCTGGGGTGTAGTGGCGGTGAAGACTCTTTCTTTCCCCTTCTAAAAATCCCTGTATGTTGTTTTTCAGGATTTACTCCAAGAATCACATTAGGGTAAACTTACAAACTGAGAGGATTCAATCTGGCAATTAAATCCTAATTTGAGATGCATGCATAGATCCGCATGGCAGGAGAAAAAATTTAAGGCAAATAAAAGCATACTTTGCCATCTTTCCCCTTTTGTAAAGATTACATCAAGAGCATCAATAGATACTTGCTAGGTGCTTGCTTTGTGATTCGATTTTAACGTATTTGTGACACCTGTCATGTTGCCTTATAGTTTATCAAATTCTCCTTTCTTAAAGGAACTGCCTCTGTACAATGCAGGGGGGGTTGCTGGAATTTCAACATGGTTGTCAGAAAAAACCCACTGAATTCTGGTTAAGGAAATGGGATAATTATAATTGACTTTAAAAGTGCCTTCTAAGATACTTAAATTCTCTGAAGGTATTACATCAGAGCTACAGAGAGCTAGGACTCTGGCTTTCTGTACAGGAAAAACCACAAAAATATCTGAACTTACAGATCTTTAAGTTTGTGGGGCACAGTAAACCACTTTTTAAACAAAAAGAGAAGAACAGATTTCAATATTTAACGAGGTTTGTCCACCAGTGTCACACAGAGCCCTCATATAAATAAGCAAAAGGCAATTCGTTTAGGAGTAAGTGATAACCATTTACAGAACACCTGGGCAAAGAAGTTTCACAAGAACTCTAGCAATTTCATCAGAAATATCCTCAGAGGGCAGACAGGAACAAAAAAACACGGGGGAAAACCAGAAATGCCCAAATTGCTTTCCCTTATGCTTGGCTGGGCCAACTAATTTTTTTAGTAATGAAAGAGAGGCTAATTAAAATTAAAATGCCCAAATCACTGCTTTATCTGGAGCAGTCACTCAAATACAATGATAACCCTAATTGTTGCAGAGAAATATCACCACCACCAACCAACTGAATATCAAAGTCTCGGAATCTCAGGATTGGATATCTAATGCAGCTCCGAAGTAACTGAACAGAACCGGAGCTGACAATGCAACTAGCTTCGGTGCTACCTCAGTCATAGTCTATAAAGTGGGAAAAAAAAAAAAAAAAATATGTGTGTATACACGCACTTACAAAACAGCTTTTCAAAAACACTTACGTTTTTCTTAAAACCAAAATAGGCACCAATAAACGTCAGCGGTACAGATATGCAAAACCAGAGCGCCAAAATAGCAACCAAAGTACCAAACGGAATAGCTGCTGAAGAGCCTTCTCCCCAGAGAATGAGGTTCATGATAAAAAAATCTGCAAATACAATTCTGAAAAATACATAACACACTTAAAACACAGAAATACTCCTTAATATTTAAGAATGTTAACAAAACAGTAGCACTGCATTAAGATTTTCATGTAAATCTTTATTAAAGCCAAATGACACACACAAAATATCAAAATGAAGAGGTCAAAGAAGCAATTCTTTGTTAATCTAGTGGGACTGAACTCCAGCAGGAGCTGACGTTCCAACTAAGCAATTTCAAATATATGCTTGTCTTAACTATACTTCAGGGTAAGACTGCTTGCTGTGATTAAGTAGAAAAATTTATCACAGTGGTTATACAGTATATGACACTATATAAGACCAACTACAGTGTGGTCAGAGAAACAGCCTAGAGAATAAAAGAAAACAATAAAAAAGTGTGCCTGCCTAAAACTTACTATTATCATAATGCTCTTTCCTAAATCAACCTTTTAATGTAATGTGAGTAAACAAATGCTTATTAAAAAAAAAATTAAGGTTGATATGCCATTAACATATTCATCTTTGTCAAAAGTGCCGTGATATTCTTGTAGCTTCTGGAATAAAGGGACAATGTAATAAGATTTACTTGTATAGCTGAAACTTAAAAATTAGCTATGCATGTCAGAGAAGCAATTTAATTCTTTTAATCACGACCATATTCTCCACTTACCCAGGACAAAGGAATGATGTCAGCAGGACATTTGTTTTCCATTTCTCACCTCCAAATGCTGTATTAAAACATTTGACAGTCATCAAAACATGCATTAAGCTCATAACTATTAATTTTCCAGTCCATTTACCTGTTACACTTTGGTTGCAAATACTCAGACATTGTGCTATCATGCCTGAGTTTCAAAGAGTAAACTAAATCTTCAGTAATAAAGCTGAATTCCCTCATCATATTGCATAATCACAGAGCTTCAAAGCAAAGAAAATCTCAGATCAAGGTCAGGAAAAGTATCCACCTCAATAAGATGGGTCTCTGACCACTTTATCTGCTAAAAGGAGGAAGCAGATTTACAGTACTTTTAAGTCTTTAAAAAAACAGTTTAAACCTGGAGCAATTAAGTTTAAGCTTTCTAGCATTTGACTACAGGTTTCAGTAAGAAAAAGAAAACAACACAAATACATGAAAAGCAAGCTTAATAGTTTTCTTGAAATAATTCTTTCTACAAATCTTACAAAAAAGTCAGGACCAACACACTTACAGAAAGTAGTGATGTCCTCTTGAGCCTTAACAGCATTAAGCAATGGTGATACCAAAAGACCAAAGATAGCTTTATTAAGAAAATCTTTATGAATTTGCACTATGCTGATCAAAATTCTAGTCAGCATACTTTCAATTGAAAATATCCTGCTGGAATTCGGTGAAGCTGACAATTTCATCTGAGCACTGCCATAATGACATGCTTCTTTACTTCAAGAGTCAGAAGTGATTATGGTTAAGAGTGATTTTAATTAAGTTTCTATTTCTTCATAAAATCTTGGTAGAACATAGGACCAGTTATTAAGATTAACCACTTAATTTCAACTCAGGTTTCACTTTTTAAATGCAATGTTGAAAAAACCAAAACTTTTAGAACTGGATATCCATTTCAGCTGCATTTTGGTTTATGTTTCACATTACTTTATTTGTATACTATCAGGAGAAACATTCATGTTTACATGCTCTATACAGGGTATGGACCACCTCGTCTTATAACAAGGATATCTCTGGATCAGTCACTCACTATCTTAGTAGTTAAACACAATATTCAAGTATCAACTAAATGATTCCCAATAAGTATAATATGAAATTTTTATTAGCTATATCTCCACCAAAGATACAGGATTCAATTTACCATGAAATACATGTCAAAATATCCTTCAAAATACATAATATACAGCATGATAAAGAATAATTCTGTCCTCAATTATGCTCTTAGTCCTAAAGTCTCCTTCCATTTAAGTCTAACTGTCTTGAAGATTAGGAAAAGGAATAGTTCGCCATCGTATCATTACACTGTGGAAACACTCTTTCCCCAGCGGTTCTCCCCACACAAAAATTACAAAATGGTTAGAAGAAAGAACTCCAATGCCTACTGTCAGACTGAAGTTCATAAACAAACTCCTTCTCTAGCCCTGTACGTTCAGAGCTAGAATAGTCCAAAAGATCCACCTCACTCAGTCATAAAGAGTCTTTTACCTTGAATAAGGCAATTAAAGCAAGCTTTATGTGGAATGGCATGCTTCACCTTAAAATAAACCAGAGGGTACAGGGGCAAAAACCATTTGAGGTCAGTAGGCAGGCCTTGAAACAATAGCTAGGATTGGTGAAGGACAACAGTATCCACCAACTACTGCCAGGTGCCCAAACACCACTGGGTTAATCTTTACAACCACAGAACAACTAATAATCCTTCCCCCTGTGCCCCTGCCACAGTCTGATAAGCACCATTCTCCCAAAGATCAAGGAACTAGCTAAAAAAGAGGTGACATATCACAGGCATGCAAGAACAGAGGTTCATGATTTGGGGGAAATAAAAAAAAAGTTACCAAGCAACATCAATGGCTAAAACTAAATGCAAGTTATCACCATGCCTCCCAACTGTAGGAAACAGAAGTACAAAACTGTCTGATGTAACGAGCTTAGTACTAGTAAAATGGAATTTGCTTCCCAATTCCATAAATAAGAGCAGCAAGAGCAATTCAGGGTCTTTAGACATGATCACATCAAAACCAATGTAACATGTCAGTGCTCTACATGTGTTTTCCGTTGTTAAGGTAAGTACATTTCTCCAACTTGCCCTGAGGGAAATTACAAACAGTACTGCAAAATAAAAACCAGTTCTGTGATGATAATTTACTTTAATGAACTTAAGCCTTGTCATTTTAAATAACTTTTACTCACATTTGTAGAATCTGGCAGCAACATAACCGGCTGGAGTTCCAAGCAGTACCCACAAGACGACAGCACAGGTCATTAGAGCTCCCCGGTTCGCAGGTGACAAAAATCCCAGGCACGCAAAAACTATGAAGCAGAGATGCACAATTTTAGAAAGTAACTATACATTCAACTTAAAGCCAGTACATCAGTTATCTTAAAATCTGTGTGTACTATGTTGCATGTCTATTATATTAGCTCAGCTGCTTCTAACCCAAAGACTTAAGAAATTTCTAGACAAAAACCTAAACTGCTATTTTTACTAGTACCATGCAATTAGCAGTGAAACATCAGCTTGACTCAACTAACTCCTCCCCAATTTATTACTTACAGAGGGTAACAAAAGTCATTATTAAGATCTGTGTGCCAGAGCCTAGAAAAACAGACAACAGCATTCCTTTTCTTGGGGGCCTGAAAATATCACCATGAACCAGTTTCCAGCCAAATTCTTCTTGAGCATCTTCCTGTAAAGTAAATACAGTTATTTTAATACAATAGATTGCCATTTAAATAGTCTGTTACAGAAATATATTTAGCTGAAAAAATTACATTCCAAATAAATTTTAGGGGGTACATTTTAGACTTACAGTGGAATCCATCTGATTGTATCTTGCAATGTCTTTATGCAGTGTCCTCAACATAATCATAGCTACCATTCCAGACAGAAAGAGGACAATCACCAAAGAATTCATAATACTGAATTAAAAAAAAAAAAAAAAAAAAAAAAAATCATCATTCAAATTGCAATGTAAACACTTCAATACAGTACACTTGAAGACAAACTTTCTTCTCACCTAAACCACTGAATGTGAGTGTGAGGCATGGATTCCAGAATATAATCCCATCTTGATGCCCACCTTATACTTTTTTCTTCCTGAAAGAGTAAACACACCAGCTTCAGATATAGTCAGTATCCAACTTGCTAATTTACAAGTTGATGTTCATGCAATCCTAAATCTCATGACAAATCAGAAATTTCATGTTGCATGCCTTAAAGGGAATAGTTTAATAATAGCTACCTAAAACAAACATAAGATTTGACCGTAGAATCTAAACCAAAATATTTTCTGAATAGTATTGAGCACCCATGTCTTCTTAGGACATAAAGGCCTATCAAATTAATTTAATTGTGCTTCCTCCCTTGAAGAATTACAGTAATTCATCTGGAATTCAAGTGACTAGCAGAATAACGTAAGAACATGCATTTTTTAGTGTAAGTCAACACCACAGACATTGAGAAACTAAGGTCTGCTATATAGTCTCCTATATAATATTCCACTTTCTAGATGGTGCTTCATCCAAATTATGCTTTGCTTTCCTACAGCCTCCTTTCAGTACCAACTACCAATCCAGATACATTCAGCTTATACTGCAAGACAGATGGGGAGACAATACTACAGAACTTACATTGTTAGTACAGGGAAACAAATGATTCCTTCAGGCATTTCAGCAGATTATACTTATTCAGCCTGAACATTCATTGGTCAGAAACACTTCAAAAAAAAGCATTTCTTTATTTTATTTTGCAGAGTAAACATGAAAAAAAGGAATAAACAGTGCTGATCAACCTGAAGATTGCTACTAAACAAACCACAAACACTAGCATCAATTCATAAAAATGGCTAGGTATCTTTTTGGGAGGATGTTACTTCAGTATTTTGTAACATACAAGAACAAGAGTGCTCTCCAGTAAAGACAGTTTTTGAAAATATAAAAACTAGTGGGTTAAAAAATTTAGCCAAGATCAAACAACTATGTCACTGAGGTAATAAAACTAGGTCTCAAAGCAAGCAACAAGTTTCTAAACCAGTATCAACGATTCTAGGAGAGAACTGCATTTTCCCCCATACCTACACTGCCTTTTTTCTATCCTCCTGAGATGACCGGACTGGCCAACCGGATGGAATTTCAGAAGACAACCTCCCAGTGATGTAACATTGTGCACAGGATAGTAACACACACACAGCTGGGCATGCCATTTTTTTAAAGAGAAACAATATAATAGCATGAAGCTAAGGTCATTCTTAACTACTAACTTCCCACAGGTTTCCAAAAGTACTTGCTTTTCAGTATATAAATTAATTTCAGCATCATAACTGATATAATTTCTCAAAATATACTGAAGTCATACATAATATAATCCCTTCTGAATACTTTTCTTATACCATTTATTGTATTTTGAACTTTACCATGTAATCCAGTACATTACTAGAGTAAAGAACAATCATGGTAATTCTACAAACAGTGCTGTAACAGGTTAGAAGAGATAAAAGGGGTTCACGCCTCAAACTGTGGCAGTGTAATGATACTGTAAGACCAGTGCTTTACTGCATACTTCTTATGACAGTGGCAGTGGATCCCACATCCTAACTCAATGCTACCCTCCAACTAACTTTAAAGATCAATTATTTAGTCTCCACTTCACTACAGTTGAACCGAATCCTACAGCAGGCTTTAAGTCTAGAATTAAGAAAGATACATGAACAGCTTTGATATAACAATGGCCTATCATTTTGAAAGACACCACTGACCTTGCAATCAGAACAAGAAAAATGTTAAACAAAAATAAAAATTGCCTTATTGCTATTTAATCTATTAATTACCAAGATTTTGATTAAAGTCTATAATGACAAAAGAAAGGTGGACTCCTTCATATCCAGAAGAATCACAGAATTATTGAGGTTGAAAACATGAACTGCTCTGTGTGAGCTATCCCCTCAATACATACACAAGGAGTCAAGAAATCCAGTTAGTTATAATCTGCACTCTTTTTTAGCAAGTCACTTGCATTTTGCGGTCTTAAGACTAATAGGGAAACAGTTTGGGAAAGAGTGGGAAACAGTTTGTCCTGCACACTCCATTTTAAAAATAAATAAATAAATCGTTCTTGCTTATCACCAGAATGAGACATACTCAAGTATCACTGCTCCCTGCAGCTGCCTGATATACTGCTCTTCCGCTTTTAAATTGAGAATAGAGGAACAAAGAATACCAGCTTCTTATTCTTTTGCAGATTTCCACTGAAGACCTTGGAAAGAAAGCTTTTGTAGCAGGAGTGCAGAAAGTTATCAGCTTCAACCTACCTACAACAGTAATTGGCTGAAACATACAATTTCTCAGACTTAAGAGCTTGGATTGAAAAATAATCTACCAGACAACCTAGATAAACATGGAAAGTGTGATTCTTTTAAAACACACACATGTAATTGACATTCAGTGGGTATGGGGTGGTATGCAAAATTGTAAAGCGTGTGGTGAAATCCCAAGCCATCTCTGACATTCCAGGTCAAATAAAGTTTTAAACCCACAAATTTACTATTCTGAGATAATTTTAGTTGTCCATCTTTAAAATTCAGAGTATTAATGCCTGATTTTAAGATGTAACTACCACAGAAGGCTTAGTACTCACTTCAAAAGAAACTGAGTATGTGTAAGCAATTTTGACTTCTCCGTTAGCCTTATTACTTATATCCATAGGTACTCCTGAGCAATCAGGGTTGTCTGGATGAGTATGCTTGTAACTGTGGGAATTAAAAACACAGAATGAAAACTGCTTCAATGACAACACTCTTAAAGAATTCACTCATCTTACAAAAGCATCAGTTTCATCCAGGATTCTTCCCTTAAATATAAACATTGTTCCTAATGCCTCAAATTTCAGAACTCATAAGGAATGTATCATAATCACAGGACTTTTTGATACTTTAACTTTTTAAACAAAAGTCTCTTCTAAGAGGAAAGCTATGGAGAACGCAGTCTTTAAAGCAGAGCACCAAAAATTAAAGAAGCACGAGTACTGCTAAGAACCTACAAAACACTCAAAAAGTTACAACAGGATTATTAACTTCCGTGAGAAAAAAATACTTTCATCATGATGCTGGACCAACAATGCAACAAGCTCAGTTACACCAAGAATACAAAAGACAAGAGGCTAAGAAATAATAAAACAGTTATTATTAATAATGTTTAATTAATAAAACAGGCTAAGAAAAAATAAAAAATCGGTTGCGCAAAAGCCACATAGACACCGGAACAACTGATGAGTCTATTTGTGAAATCATTCCATTCAAATCCTGATTGCTGAAGACATCAAACATTGCACTCCGATTACTCCTGCATCAGGCAACAGTGGCCCATTTCATCACAAGACAAAATGTTCCCCCGTAGGGAAATGAGGATCGCTTCACTGAACACACACCACTTCCAGGTTTTATTTTATCTTTTTTTGGCCCAAACAGGAAAGAGTGCACAAATATCTATCCAATTCAGAACAAAATTACGTTAGACTGTCCTACATCACACTACGCCAATCAACAGGTCGCATATCAGAAAACATTTCTGACTAGCAACAGGTCTCCAAATCAAAGCAAGTATCTTGCGATGGACCACTGTTTGATGACAAGTTACTTCCGAGTACTAACCTTTTTGGTTCAAGTTTAGCAGCAACTAGTCTTGCTCCCAGAGCTTCATTCTCCACAACATGGTAATATATTTTTATGTCAACGTGGTTGAAGATATAAAAAGTATCTTTCTCATGAAATTCTGACTGCAACGTTAAAAAGATGATGTTAAACATTAAAAAAGATAAAGACATCTAAAAGCCTTAGGCAGAAGCTTACATAACAGAATTTTAGACTGCGCACAGTTTTTCTGTCAAGAAGTTCTACAAGATGAATGCAGGATTCTAGGAATACAAAGACAGTAAAGGCTTTGCATTAAAGCCTCGCATTAAAAAGACAAGCTAGAAAAGTTAATGCTAAGAACTGTCTTACTACAGCTGAAAAGTAGAAAAACATATTTAAATATAAAATGCATTTATATTTATTAAAATATTTCAGTAACTGAAGATGTCCCATTTTACTTAATTGAAGTAGAAAACCAAATAAATAACGATATGACAACTTTCATATCAGAAGCATTTCACAAACGTCAGCTATTTTAAAACAACATGTATATTTTTCATAGATTAAATAGAACCTTCCAAGACAGAACCACCTTGACATTTGAAACCAAAGATGCACAGGGATGAACTGCAAGCAGCAGCCAAGAACGCTGAATACAAATCTCAGGTGAAGGGGAACATCAGCTTGGAACTTAGTCAATTAAAGCGCTTGTTAAATCACAAGCATTATGTCTACATGAAGTTCAATTAGTACTTCTTCAGGGTTCTATCCCTACCCCTTTCTACAAAGCACCCTAATTATAAAAATACTTATATAAACAAAGTGTTCTTCCACAGTCCTTCAGTTACTCCTTCAAAGGTTAGTTTCCTTTTATTAAAAACAAGTATTTAAACAAGATCAGAAGAAGAATATTGCCAGATTATGTATTTGATCATAAACGCATCCATTCACATGGAGCCTCTGAAACCAATTCATTATGAAGGCAAGGAAACAAAATTAGAAACTGCAGAAACTGTCGTCTTTGGTAAAATCCATTAAGTAAAACCAACCATTCTGATAAAACCAAAACCCTATTCCAGGTTGTCAGTAACCTCTCCATGGAAGAGGTCTGCAATAATCTAAAGACATCCTGGACTTTCTATTCCCCTATCATCTCCATAACGCTCACAGTGCATTTACCCGGACCTCCATCAGTTAATCCAATAGATCTCTCTCTCAAAGGAGCAGCTTTGTTCACTCAGAAATCTTATATTCTGCCTTCTTCCATTAGGCCACACAGTTTTAGGGGAAGCAATCCTTCAAGAAGTATTAATTTTCATGCAGAGGTACAAACATGCCTATGCCAACCTGCTTCCATGAAAACACTTCTATCCCACAAAAACGTGAAGTCCAAGCCTTCAAATGTGTAAGGTTCTTAGGCAATAAAGAATGACATGCTTTTCTTCTCCTTCACCCTTGACATGTACTAAATGCTATGCACATTCATCTCTTCTATTTTTTAGAGCCCTTCTCTATTAGGCAACAGAAAAGACAAAGTTCTTAGGCTTAGATGAGGCTTACAAATTGTGGTACCTGCAGAGATATCAACACACTTACCTAGTTTTAGGCAACAAGGGTTCTTAAGATAGCGAGGAAGCACCATAGAAACATGACAGAGGAGAAATGCCAGTCTTTAAATTAGTAAAAAGGGGATATTAAAAAAATAATTGCATAAACATACATTAATAACACAGGCATCTTTTGGACGCCCATCTTCTGTAATATAACAGCCAATAGGAAAACCAGGATTGCAGAACCTCTGGCCATCTTCAACATCGTAACACCAGGTCACAGGCATGTTGTCCACAATCCTGTGAATGGCATAGTGACATTTCACCAACTTTCAAAATACACAGCGTAATGGAAACAAACCAGGTTAATATTAATCTAACTTTGCTACATCCATTATTGAAAGATTAATTACAAGAATAATACTTCTTTCAGATCTTAACCCATGCAACTGCACTGACTGCCAATCCAATTTCCAAATGAGATATAAGCATGTAGCTTTTCAACTGAAACTTTATCTTAAAAAAAAAAAAAAAAGGCACTAAAATAAATCTACTTCTTCAGAAGGTGGCTTGGAAATAGGAGACTTTGTGACCACTGAAACATTCTATTCATGGACTGGTTTCTGAAGTCCCCTTACAAATATAGCCCAATACATAAAACTCTCCCACCCCAAAGTCATAACAATTTAACATTTCATTATTTTGTCTTTAAAAATGGCCAAAATCATCCACTAAACAAGCTAAAATGAACTTGATAATTTCAAGTTTAAGACAACACACAAAATAAAAAATTTGCCTACACACACATATTATTAATTCTCCAGCTTCCTCATTGTTCTTCCATTGCAAAATATGTTTTTCATGGCACTCTAACCTTTTATTTTGCATTAAAGCTAAAGTGCGAGTTTAATTTTTTTTTCTTTTGCTGTTTAAGTGAATTCCTGACCACCAACCTCAGTTGTAGTTCCCTGAGAGTACAGAATATTTTAACTAGATGGTTTACACGAGCAAAAAGTTGTAAGTCACCACACATTTGGGAGATTAATCACTTTCAAACCTCCCTCCATTGTCTACCTGCTGCTTTTATATTATTGCCTCACAAGACTTATATTCATATTACCTAAAAGTCCTGAGCTCAGTAGGTTTATAGTTCAGTTTCAATAAAAAAAATTTGTGATGGAACCCCACACCCCCAATAAGGAGTTGCAGAAAACTATAAGACAGCAAGATAAAAACAGTATCCAACATGCTACAAACAGTACAAATGTCAAAATAAAAATATACTTTTAAACATAGAGAAAGATAACAAACATGGTGACCTGTCCCTTTGTAAAAGGAACTACTAAAACAAAAAACCTCAAACCTGTTTGTTTATGTTATGAACTGTTTTAACTAGCTGAAAGATACATCCCAAAAGAAACTAATTCAAAGACGACTTAAAATTCAGTATCTGCCCTTAAGGCAACACTAATTGCTTCAAGGTATGTTTTTAAAGGTCTGTTTAATAAACTTCACATATGAAGACAGGAGACAACTGCCACTTTTTATGCATCACTAGACAAAAAAAAAAAAAAAAGGGCATCCCACTGGAATTTAAACACACATTTTTTGTAAGACTTATCAAGATACTTAATATCTTTTACAATCGAATGTCTCATCATTATAACCTCTAGGCTATTAATGTTAACAGATACCTGATAATACTTCATTAGGTACTTTTAAATACCTAATTAAACACAAGAATTATGACTTCAGACAACAAAAACAAAGCATTATTTAATCTGTGGCATATTGTAACAGCCTCTTAAAGCAGCACTATTTTTTAAGACACATCAACAGATGGGGGTAAAAAAAGAGCGGTACGTGCTGCCTTTGTTCACACAACATAAAGAGATCTGCATCATCCCCGCCATTAGCTACCAGGCAGAAACAAGAAGCAATGTTCGTGGCTCATACTGACACAGCAGAAGAGGTCAAGACACGCTCCCAAAACAGTTTCCACGTTCTCAGGAGACTCCAAAGACTATCACAGTCACAAGCAGCAGCAGCACCACCACCAACCAAATCCCACTCATTTCACCATGCTACTATGGGGTACAATTAAGTTGGTAATTAGGAGCTATTCCAGGCGCAGATTCATTACAGTTGGACCGTATTTGGAATTCTACCTCCATAATAGATGCTAGAGATACCCCTTGCTTTTGTTAGTATTTTAATTTCCTAATCAAAACCAGGTAAAGCATTAACCTATTGCAAATGAGTATGGTTGGGGTAAAGGCTTTCCCTTGCATCTTCAGCAGCAAAGACATCCTAAGCTGCCTTCAAGCAGCAATGCTGGAACAAATTGGGAGTTTAAGAAGCAAATCACTTTTCACAGATAATCTTCGAATTTAAAATGACTTGAAGAGATTATACATGTGGGGCAAATGCGCTATACAACAGTGTCCTTATATGTCTCTCAAGAACATCTGGTGATGAACACTGTCAACCAAGATATCAGTATAGCTGTTGAGTTCAATTCAGTATGTCAATTCCTAATCTTATTAAGTGGCTTTTAAAACCTTAAAAGTACTTTGCACTATCTGTGTTCCCCAGGAATTTTATGATAAATTGAAGCTGGATAATAAACCTCTATTAAATCCTCACTTAAGCTACCTTGCTGATCCCTGTACAACATACCCCTGGACCATGCATCATTCATCACAAAATCCAGCAGCTTCCACTTTGTGAAGCTGTGGCTGAGAAGAACTATCATTACCATACAAACATAAACAGGGATTCTTCATGCCACTGGTTCTAAAGTTTTAGGGCAGCAGGCCTAGCAAAAAAATAAATAGTAGAAGTGCTATTAGAAGAACTAAGAATATAAGAAGTACCCTAAATTTAAAGGGAAGTTTTCACAATGAAAAACAGAACTACATCTTACTAAAATCTGAACAGTCCTATCAAGTTAGCTGTACAGGCTAAAAAAATATAATTAAATACACTAAGTATATTTATAAAACACTTTAAGGGGAAAAAAACCCAAAACAGTTTAAAGTACTTTTCTGCGTGACTAATTTTACACAGTTCTGTTTCAGTTTCTGTCAGCTTAAGTTTTGAGCTTTCCTAAAAACCATTAATTTCTTTCAAAGAGTGACAGAATCATAGCCTTGGGAAACTATTTTTCATTTATACACCAAAACATACACAAACTTTTAAAGCTGAAGCTTTATGCCAGACTAACATGCATCAGTGAAATTCGAAGTGGTGTAAATATTATAAATATATGCAGTATTTAATAGGAATATAACCAAATCCAGCATGTTTGAAGCTCTACTTATTTTGGCATTAGGCATATACACTTTGAATCCCTGCAAAAGTTGCTGTACCTTTCAGGTGGTTTTTTATTACTTCCTGGTTTACCTATATGAACATATGGCTATTGCCTGTGAACTCTTCTGACTTAATCTATCAACTTCCAACTATACTAATTTTCAAGAGTATCCCAGAAAGATTTACATCACTGAGCCATGGCTTATCCCTAAAAGGGGATATCCCATATTGGTTCCTAACAGCAGTAGAAAACGCATTCATTGCCTTTCCAGCACCAGTGGCTGTTTCAAAACTGAAGAAATGGAATGAGACATTACAGAAAAACATTTAAATGACAGTGGCAACATTCAACATTTCACCTGTGTTTTTTACTAATATACCCAAAAAGTTTTAATTTAATTTGATGAAGACCAAAATATTTGTTTCCATGAAGGAGGGACCACATTATTCGGAATCATATGGGCAACATCGGTTAATTATGCTCATGTATTACTTGCAAAGACATGCCACAGGAACTCTGACAACTCCGTGCCCAAGTTGTGTGGGTGCCCTTGCACCCAAAGTCTGCTGTTAGCAGAGCGTACCAACATACAAAGCACTACACAAACACCGACAGCATGGCTGGGTATTTCCAATGTCAAGACAGAGCCCGCCGATAAACATTTCCCAGCTCTTGGACATGGGTGCAGAGCAGGACTACATCCCAACTGAAAATTAGCGTCAGATTCAGCAAACGCATTCAGCCTTGCCCCACCCTTAATGCCTATCAGAGGAGGACCTCAACGTCCAAGCAGAAACAGAGCCCCAGCAGCCTCCAAGACAACTCAGATGGTTACAGAGAGACTCGGGGAACAGGAAAGGACCAAGTGTTTATGCATTCCTCAAATTGATTTTGTTAATCAATTTTCACTGGCCACCTTTCACTTCCATATCCTACAAGAGAAACAAACTTAGCATAAAACTCAGAACTGTCGATCATATGTCCTAGACACAACATTTGTAGACGAGTGCAAAGGCTTTCAAGGAAAACAAAGATGACACAGCAACAGAATGAAGGTCCCCTAAGACTCTTCTCAAGCTAGGGCAGAATTAACTTCTAAATTTACAGGTGCGAAGAAATAGCAGGATTTTACAGTGAGCACAGAGGCAGCACAAAAACCACACAAAGCTTTGTGTCTGGAAACAGACTCGTTTCCATGATACCTGGTGCTTATCCTTCAAGTAAACAAAATTTTTATGATGACAACAAATAATGTAACATCTTTTGCAAGAACAGAAGGGGAATAGATTCAGTGCAAATACCTAGCGTTCAATCTGTATTAACTTGCAAATACAAAATTATAAACTAAATTCAATTATCACCAACATACTAGACTAACCAATCTATGAATCTTGATATCAACTTACCAATGATGTTGATAATTCAGTAGCATACTTTTTTTTAAAAAGTCTAATTTCTGTTTATCTTCTGTCTTTGTGGTATCATATGTTTTGGTACAAACAGATTTACATGTCTCCTCCTTGTTAAATGTGAACTAAGAGAAATGAAAGAAATATGAGCAAAACCAAACTTTGTGTCATTTCAGTATTTAACAAGTTTTCCCTATGCATTTATAATTGCCTATACTACAATAAAAACACCTAACAAATTACTGAGACTATGTATATTAACCCTCCAAAGGAGGTTTTTATATTGGTGTGTGCTCCAAAATCCTCCTGTGCTCATTGTAGGAGCCCTACACTAATAAGTCCTTGTTACTGATTAAAAACTGTTTTCTGCAGCAATTTACGAGACAAGTCATTTGACCTCACAGCAGCAATGCCACCCCAGGCAGATTCAATTCATAACTTTTTCTCCTACTACATGTAGGAGAGAAGGCAACAGCTTCAGTCACCAGAAAAGACAAGCTGGCTAACACCATTTCTAATTCTTGCATTTTACACCTGCGATATTTTCAGATCTGGTTCTAAGACATAAGAGCACTCAATTCCCTCTAACAAGGGGACAGCTGAGGAGCAAGAATCAGGTTTTGGCAGGTTCTAAAGACAAAAGACAATCTCCACAGCATTTCAGGCTACAGCTTCATGATGCAAAGTGCATAGTTATAATTAGGTTAAACTGACAGATTTCCATTATGTGGAATTTCAGCTTTTGAAGCTCTTTGAGATAAAGCTCTTGTGAAGAGGATCTTCAGGATTCTGATCCCCTTTCATTTCATCTGAACATATGCATTACTGAACAGCCTTGCCAGAGAACAAACCCTGTAAGGAGATGGTTCTATCCTCTCTCCAAACAACACTTGGCCAAGGTTTTCAGAGGGCCGCTTCTTTCCTTCTGCTTGACAAAAATCAAACCTGAATTACAGAAAAGGGACAAAAGTTAATAAAATATTTTTCAGCTGGAAATATCAGATCTCAGACAGTGCTCCTAAATCAACACCTTCATCACACGGAACTATACAGCTAGCTTTCTAGACAACAGTTTCTTCCTTGAACCTGCAAAGCAAAGTGTGAAAATCACAGTCCCATTTTGAAAAAAAAACCCAAAAACCAAAACCAACAATCAAATCTCTTCATCAGCTATTTCAGAACTCAGTTTAATATAAACACAGTAGCATAAAAGTTTCCTTAAGTAATTAGAAGTTTCACTATTCATGATAGGACAAGGGGTAATGGCTTTAAACTGAAAAGAGGGTGGATTTAGGTTAGATGTAAGGAAGTTCTTTACTGTGAGGGTGGCAAGGTTCCTTACTGTGAGGGTGGTGAGGCACTGGAACTGGTTGCCCAGAGAGGCTGTGGCTGCCCCATCCCTGGCAGTGTTCAAGGCCAGGTTGGACGGGGCTTGGAGCAACCTG
>JAVJGG010000008.1:4491130-4525487 GCA_035590195.1 Aviceda cuculoides
GCTTCCGGGCCGAGCGCCCCGCCTACCCCCGGTTGCCACGGCAACGCGGCGCCCTCCGCCGGTGCGCGGGCAGGCAGCGCGGGCCTTCGGCGGGCCTCGCTCTTTTTAAAAACACGTTTTGTCCTTTATTTTTTTTTTTTTTTTTAAATTCTCACGGGTTTCGCTATGGACAGCACTCAGGGTTTATGAAATGGATGTTGGGGCGAGACTTACCGCCGGCTGAGTGGAGCCGGGGGCGGGGGGAGACAGACAGGCAGACAGACAGACAGATGCCGGCCGTGGTGGACATCGGTTACAGAACAACCCCGATCCGCGTTCCCTCCGTGTCGCTGATGGCTGCCGGCGTGTGGCACGATCTACCGGAAAAAAAAAAAAAATCCCCACCAAAAAGAACCCAACCCCTAAAAAGTCTGTTGGCTTGATAACGTAGGAGAGGACGTTGCTCAGATTCTCATTTTATCTTTCCCTACTTCCTAGGATTTTCCATCGGTTTGGGTCTGTGCAGCTCCAGAAAGTCCAAACAAGTCTAACGAAAAACCGTATTTCTAAATGTGGCAGCGTCTCCGCTAATTCCCTTGATTCTCACAACGCCTTCGATTTCCTTTATTTATCACAGGGTTCGGGGGATAGACCTGTTGCTCACCCAACCCTGTCTATACCCAAGGCCTTCAGGCAGCTAAGGCATTGCTGGCAAAGTCAGCGAGGAACGCGTGGGGCTGTCCGAAGGGATGTCCCGTCTGTATCCCGCAAGGCGATGATGTACTGGTGCCTGAGGAAGCAATAAAGGAGACGATACGCCCGGCTACAGCGGCCGGCCTGTCTACGGCAGCGCGGAGCTCCGGGGGCGTTCATTCACATAGCGACTGGCCGGATACAGGGTTGAGCACCTGGGCGCCTAGGCCACGTAATGTGGTCCTTAGATAAGGTTATTTTAATGTATTTTTATGTCTTTTCTACGTTACATAAGCCATTCTTAGTTTTAGATATATACATGTTAATTTATATACATCAGATATTTTTGAAGTCTCTCTATATTTAAAGTTGTTCGTCTAACATTCTCATTCCTAGGTCTAATTCCTACTTGTCTCATCCTGTAGATATCCTAAGAGCACAATTACAAGATCAAGCCCTGTGACAAGCGCAGCTGGAGAAGAAATCCCACTTCCCTCTTTTTATTTAAAATTACTCATGGTTAGGGTAATCAGGTTGTAAATGACCCAAGTTCAGTTTCTCTTCTGCCACAAGGGAGTTCAGACGTATCTCCCATTTCCCAGGTTAATATGCCAAGCAAATTACTTTTGTGGGCCTAATTCTATTCCTTCACATGAGAGAATATTTAAAAGCCTTTGCCCATTTAATCCTCATCTTCCTTGAGAATGCTCCAAAAGCTGTGCGATGAGTAGGAGTTGCGGTGCGCTCTGTGATCTCTTTAAATCCCTCGTCTTGCTCTGCCTTCGTGACTAGAAAACCTGCTGACTCGGTGCGATTTTAAAGGGTGCTCTGCCAGTTGGTCCGAACAGCATTGGAGTGGATGTGATGCCACATGCTATGATGCTCCCTCCTCTCTGCTCTACAGAGGTGATGTGGAAAAACAGTTTGCAGGCTGTGTTATTAATTCAATATTGCAACGCTTTCGGAGCAGCCGTAACCATGGGTTATAGTCCCAGGAATGGCCATGGTCCTTGAGATCCAATTTCAGCCTGGGCAAAACCCATCTTCTCTAATTTAAAGAGAACTACAGTGGGAATTTCTTGATAATTTCTCATCTTAGATTCCCTCCCTCTGGGTCTTACAGCCATAGGTTACAATTCAGGGGGTGCGGTTTTAGTACCAGAAGAACAAGTATCGCAGGTTTTATCATGAGAAATTCCAAGGTTATGCAAGACTGTGAAATAAAACACAGGAAAAATTACTGTTTCAGAGATTAATGAACCAATAGAAGCTAAAGCAAAAGAACAGCCTGGGCTTTTTCCTCAGAAATTCTTGTAATAAGAAAATATAAAGCTAAGAATATAGAGTGGTCAGAAACTGCTGGGAAAATAAGTGTCGCTCCTTGAAAAATGTTACCGCTCTTTTTGTTAATCAGAAACCGTTGTGAATAACTTTTGCTATTATTGTTGTGGTTCTCACCTTTTGCTGCTTAAGCCTGGGTTGTGAGGGGTGCCTCCTTCTTTGGGGGATTCACAGCTCTCATAATTTAGTTCTTCATTTCAGAAACAAACTCTTAGAAGCCCCTTGTATCCTACACCTCAGTGGCTAGTGCCTTCTCCCAGCATATTCCTGAGAGCACTGAAACCCGCTTTTCTCACTGTAGCGCTTTAGCAGCCAAGCTGGGGGGCTGTTCCACTTGCTGTGAAATAAATACTCCTTGCTGTGAAGGGTGTGAGCACACAGTTAAGATTCCCCCGCTACGGGCTTTATAGCCATAGCTTACAATTCAGTGGGCGTGATTGTAGTACCGGAAGAGCAGAATAATACTCTGTTGCATAATGTTTAGGGTGCTAACTGGGTACAGCTAACATCCGCTTTACTGCTAGTAGTCATTTCCACATTATTTTTTTAAAAATGTTTAATATAAACTATATGTTTGCAGCCTGGAACCCAAATCTCCCTTCTTGCTGATGAGTTCCCCTAACAACTAAAATACAGAGTTTTGTAAATGAGCGTGTTCTTTTTCTCTCCCGAGACAACTGCCGCTAGTAACTTAATGACAAATTTTGTATTTGGGGGAAATCCCCTGCTAAGTAGCCCCTAGACTGGTAGTTTGGTCATTTTTCTAGGAAGTGAGAAATATGGGTGAGGACCTCATAGGGTGGACGTGGAAGTTGAATTAAAGTCCCAAGTGGCTGTACTAACAATGATCACTGGCAACAATTTCCCCCCCAGCAGGTGTATCAAGCGTGTCTGAGAACTTCTTACAGATGAAACAGGTCCATTATGGTTTCTGAAGAGTGATGCGACTTTGGCCTTTGGAGATCGGAGCAATGCAGTCCTGCTAAGCATAAGGTACTTCTGCGAGTGATCGGAAGACAACCTTTAGGGAGCTTTGAGCCTGAAAATGGAGGGGCCTGCGTGCCTCCTCACTGGGATGGCAGCAGAGCAAGGTTACAGGAAGGCTATGTCTCTGTGCCTGAAGTGGAAGTCGAGCACATCAAGTACCCCAGTCCTTTTGTGGATCCAAAGCTTCCTTGGCAGTAGCAACCTGTCACTGACCACGTTACCTGTGGGAGTGGAGGCATGGCACGAGCACCCCCCAGCCCACGCAGATGGTCTGTGGGGCACCGGGGCAGAGATCCTGCTGATTTCCCTCCCTCTTTCCCAAGGCACAGTCCTCTCTGGTGGGTAGGTGTTGACCTCCTGCAGCTCAGGACCGTTGCAGCAGCCGTGCTGCAATCTGTGAATACTCCGTGGGGCTTGGCTTGGTGATGTGTAAGCTGTGCTTCTCCTTTGGGTCAAAGTAGAGCCGCGGCGTTCCAGGAAAAGCATATCCTCTTGAACAGCAGCCAGTTCACTACCTGAGTAAACAGTGCAGCGTTCGGACTAGTCACACAGCGTGCAGAAACTCCTCTGGTTGTGCCACTGCTGTCTTTGGTGTTACGACTTGCGTGTCTGTTTGGTTTTGCGGCTTTTTTTTTTTTTTTTCCCAATCTATGTTCAGGTGTTAGATCCAGTACCTCCTGTGACTTTATGATCAGCTTCAAATTAATACTTAACACAAGTCCTTTCAGGCTTTTGGTATACTATAGAGGCCTATGTCCTTTTCCCCGCTATTTCATATGGTGCTAGAAATGTGCAATCAGTCTGATATCGGACTCGTCAAATTAAAAAGAGAAAGGACTCACTGAATAAAATAGGGGAAGAAAAGCTCTGTCGGGTGAAAAAACCTAGCGAATTACATCTAAAAAGAAAACGACGAGGTAAGTATACAGCCATCACCATATATTTAAGGCTAAATTCGGCTCGGCTGACTCCTTTGCCTAGGCACTGGGGCAGAGCCTTCAGTGCCAAGAGGGATGCTGCGATGCCTTGCAGCAAACACAAACCAGACACCTCCAGGAGGGAGAGGGGGCACGCGTGGCATGTCAGCTAGTGCAGCCTGAGCGCTAACAGCCTTGGAAGCAGCTGCATTTACAACTCTAACAGTTGCTATAGGTAAGGTTTCTCTGAGGTCTCTGGTGAATTTTAAACCAGCACAAAAGAAAAAAAAAAGTGTAGGAAGATTGCTGCCTGCCTGGCCCACGTCTCCCGTGTTTGGAGCAGGTCCTGTTCAGGCTGCACCAATTAGTTTGTTCAGTGTGTGAGAATATAGTTGCTGTTCACATTAGTACCAATTATAGGGATTGGGAAAAACAAACCTTTATATAGGAATATGTTTGTGGATAAAACAAAGGGGAATGCTTGCTTTTTATAGCTCTATGAGCCCCAAATCAGTTGAGTTGGTTACGTGTTCAGCAGTAAGTGTGGTCAGTAATTAATAGTTTCACTGTAAGCTTAAATAACCAAGCTTATCCAAGTTTCCAAGCTTAAATACCACTCTTGCTAATCACTGTTTTCTGTCAATTGGGAAAAGAAAAATCTGTATTTTTGTTTTTCCTTCAAGAAGAGACTGTTCAGGATCGTTGACAACAATTAAACTAGATTTTGGAAAAAAAAAAGAGAAAAATTTTGCATAATAATTATAGCAAAATGATTCTAGTCTGTGTGGGAACACACACACACACACCCACACACACCCACCATCTGGGTATTAGCATTTAATCTGTGGTCATATTTCTCAAGTATGCTGTCCTCACCCTGTAATCTTGTGGCATGACGTATTAACACACGCAATCAGCCACATTCATTGACAAAGATACTTACCCAAGTCCAGTTCCTGGTGGTGAATTTTGCACTGTTGTAAAGCAAATCACGTTTATGAAATTCAGGTTATGGGAAGCCTTCTGGAATAATGTGGTAAAGGCTGCAGAGCTGATTTGGGATGCAGCTGCTGGAAATCTAGACAAGGACTATGAAGGTATTGCGGCAGTTAAATCCTTTTGAGACTCCTACTTTTCCACTAATTTCAGTTGGGAATTATGTGCCAAATTAGGAGCTGAGCATTCATGTACTTCGAGTTTGCACTGTGCTTCTTAGGTCTTGATTTCAGTCCTTGAATTTTGTAAATACTATGATGGGTATTTTTCAGCTCATAGAAACGGTATTTGTCAAAACAATTTCCCCCCACTGATACTGCAGGAATTGCACTACCAGATGTCTGGCACTGCCTGGTATTCAAGTCTCTGACGAGGACTATGGAGTGCTCCATAAGAAGTACTGTTTAGAAAGGGAGTTTCTTAATAATCCCTTCAGTTCCTGGAATTTTATGCCCTGAAGTACGAGATAGGTTATCTGTCGTAACTTTTTATTCTGCTTTATCAATGTGATCTAATTGCAACCATGACTGTGCCCCTTAAAGGCTTAAGCCTTTTTAGATTTCAAAATATTTGGTCTCAGTTATGACATAGTGTATCTTTGCTTGACAAATAAATTATGAATTACATAACAGAAATCTCTTTATTTGTTTCAAATCTGGAGCTTTTAAGTTTCATCCCCTACTCCCAGTATTGAAGGAAGGGGTAGACGGCAGAGCCCAGTTTCCCTACCCTGCATCACCACGCTTCCCTCATGACTAGTCCTTATGCTATGACTGAGGGAAAAATCTCAGCCCCGGTGTCAATCAAGCTCTGAGGAATATTCCTATCAAAATAAAAAAATCCCGAGCTGGTGAAAAGGTTTTCTCTAATACACGGGATTTTCAAATAGCAGAGAAAGTGGGAATGGGGCAAAGCGATGCTGGCGTTATAGTGTTCCTACTCCTTGGGACCAAACTTGTGCTGAAATAGATCCGCCAGCTAAAATGATGTATAGGTTTTCCTAAATCACGCCGAGCTTTTCAGTTGCTACAGAAACAGCTACAAGTCGCCCTTGTCCTGGCAGGCGGTTGCAGCGGGCACAGCCCTACGGGACTCGTGTCGTACCCCGGTGAGGCTGGTGGGACCGCGGTCATCCTCCCCGGGATGTCACCCGTGGGAAAAGTGGCCCCAGGAAGGCGTCCAGCGGACCACGCTTCATCTCAGCTCTCGACGTTCGGAGCACTTACCCCGGCTCATCCCCCTGCTAGCAAACGCTAGTCCACATGGGCGATTCCTGCCTCTTGCGCAGGAGTCGGAGCACGTGGTGCCTGGCAGGAGACGGGCGAAAAGATGGGGAAGGAAGCAGCTACCAGCTGGTGGCTTGTGCTGGGAGGCGGCGGGTGAGTAACCTTGCTCCATTTTACGGTAGTGCTTCACCTGCAAGTGCCCGCTGTGAGTGAAATTGCCTGGGCTGGTGCTATCCTTTATCAATTCTGCTCTCAGCAGGCTCCGCAGGTGAAGCATTTCATTGCGGGAGTCGGAATCTGCTCTCTCCTTGACAGCCTGAAAGAGAAAGTGGGGAAAGGAAAGACGGTAATAAATGGCTGGAGAAAAACGAAAGCAGGACGGAGAGCGGTGAGAAGCAGGATGTGTGTTAAATGCGATGGTAATTCAGTGTACCCAGCCCTCTAATTCTGAGGGAGTTTGACACTGAAAAGAGCTTTACTTAGCTCTTTTACGCTTCACACTAAGAAGTAAAAGAACTTTACAATTAGAAGTGAAAAATTATGGTGAATAACATTATGTTTAAAATACTACGTAAGATGACGTGGATAAAACTAAAAGATAATTTTCTACATCTTTAGCCTAACGGAGAATTACAGTGGCTGTTTCTGGGAGAAATCCAGGCAAAAAATCCTTTTTTCCTGTTTTTCTAAAGTCTGCATTTCAAATTTATATGCCTTGATTTTGTGGGGTTGTTGTTTGGTTTTTTTTCTTTGTTGGCCTTTCTTAAGACAACCTGCATGTGACTTTCAGCGTTGCTGGGTGTCTGATGACACTTCCCTTGACTTCAGAGAAATTCAGCATCTGGAATGAGAACCGTGCAAAATCAATAACTGCACTGAACATCTGACTGCCTGTTACCGGGGAAAGATGCCCATTGATACAAGGACGGGGATGTTGACGCAGCTCTGAAGTTCGCAGACCCATCTCTTTCCAGCCTCAGGTTAACAGGGAGCGGGGGACAGCACAGAGCCAAAGAATTTGAGCTGGTTCCTGGCTCCTAGGGGAATTGCTTGGTTCCTGGCTCCTAGGGGAATTGCTTGCATGGAGACTAGGAGGCTGATTGCAGAGCTGCAAGCATCCTGCTTCAACCGCGACGAGCTGATACCTTGAACCAGGTCCCTGCGTGCAGCAGGGGACACGGGGAAGTGATCTCCACAGCAGCAGAAACTCTGTCCTAGATACGTGTTCGGCAGGCGACTGCACCGTGTAGCCCGTCCCTGAAGTTTTGGGGATAAAGAGCAGCTTTTTGTTTCAGTGACGTGAGGCGTACGCAGCTGTACCTGGTGGCTTGTGGTTTGGTGCCGGCTAATGTGGGAAAACTAGCTGGGAGGCTGCTGCTGGGTGGAAAAGCTCAGAAATCAGCAGAGCTCTTGAGTTTCAGGAGAGGAGGGAGCGAAAGCGGTGGACTAATGAACTTAAACCAGAAGACTTCACCCCGTCTAAAGAATTGGTAAATGCAGTCTTGTGGAAAGGAATTTTAATGGGAAAGGGAGCCCGGGAGAACTGTCTGCTCCTCAAAGAGGCACCGGAGATGCGGTGAAAAACTCCTGATGCAGGAGGCTTGCAGCAAGAATGGGGAGAGGCCAGTGTGGCCACCGAGGAGGATGACCTGGCGGTCAAAAAGGTGGTGTAGAAGGTGGTTGGCAGGCAGAAAGTACAAGGAAACCTTCTTGCACCGTCCCATATGACACTCTCATTGGCAAACTTGAGACATGTGGTCTTCATTAAACTACTGTAAAGTGGGGTAAAAAAAAGGCAAGGGATCAAGCAAGGGTGCGGAAGACAGAAGAGGAAGAAAGAGGTGTGGAGAGGGAAGGTGGCACAAAATGGGGTAACTTTTTTTTCCTCTGAGAATAACAAAAAGAAGTCAGAAATCAAAAACCAACACAGTATTACACATCTAGTGTTGTAGTTTCACGGTAATGACTTTGTCTTCATAGCAGTGGTGCGTGACTGTAAATAGAACCTGATTTGCCAGATCAGTAAATACAAACCTGCCTCGTGCAGCCAAAAATATTAAGATCCTTTGCATGAAGCTCTTTGTTTCCTCAAATAAGGGGGAACATCAAGGAAACTCCCTGCAACTCCTCCCATAATGAAGTTCCCTTTTATATTCTAGAGGGTGGGGTCTCTTAAATACCCAAATCTGAATGATTAAAAAAATCAAGAGGCGCATTTTTCTAATGGGTAGACTACAAAGGGTTGTTTTGCTACTCCCACCCACAAACTGGTTTAATAATGTTATTTGCCCTCATTTGCAATTTAACTTCTTTCTTAGGTGCCCCCGTGCTCTTTGCAAAGTGACTCGTTAGGAGTGCTTGGACAATTCAGGGGAAGGAGTGCGCCAGGAACGGGGCGGGGGTGGAGGGGGGGTCCTCCTGTTGATTTTTATATAGGTCTCCACTGAGATCTTTTTTAAAGCATTACTTCACATGCTTTGAAAATTTTTGTCAGTATGTCCCCTTCAGTAACAGGATTAGGCTAAAACTTAATTAAATTAACCTAAACAGGTTAGTCTAAAACTTAATTAAATTAACAATCAATGGGATTAAAATGTCAAAAGTTGATGGAAAACATCAGCTAGGAGAATTATCTCTCTTATTCTGTGTTATAAATTCATTGTAAACTAGAGGAATGCTGGAAATTTCAAATTACATTCTGATTTATGTCTTTCACATCTCACCAAAGTTAATAAGATTCTGTAGATTACAGATAAACACAAAATTGCCTGTTTAATTTATGATTGGTGGGAGAAAGGCTGATCAGATGGGAAAAAATCCATGCATGTTATTTACACTGGAAAGAGACAGAAATGCTTGGGAAGTTCTGGTGAAAAGACGATGGCTCTGTCAGTGACCTTTTTTCTCTGGAAATTACAGTACATTCCCTGGGAGGCTCACTTGCCATGCTATAAGTGATCACTGCGCAGACAGGCAGGAGCAGAAAATAGAGGCTGTAGTGAAAAGAATCTCACCTGATGTGTGAGTTTGCTCACAAGGCAGATCTCAGTGTATTTATAATGAAAATCACCTATAAACATTCCTGTGTGGCAGGTAGGTCTGCAAAGGTTACTTTGCACGGCTCAGAAACAAGTGTTTGTTTACCATTCTCGGACTTGGATGAGCAGGAATACAGTGCCGCTGAGAAAATGGAAAGGTAACACAATCCAAAATCTGCCAGGACCAAGATTTTTGCAAGTCAAATTTTTTTTTTTTTTTTCCCCAGTTTAGGGTGTCTCCTAAATAGTATGACTCTCTAATATACAGAACACTTGTAGTCCTAAATTAAAATAATAGAAAATTTAAGTGTGGAAGGGGTAATTACTATTCTGATGTAACACGGTGCTGCGGCTGTATTCATAGATGCTTACACTGGGTGCAGCGGCTGGTACATTTTATGTGGATGTTGGACAACGCTGTTTCACCATGGATGAGTTTCTATACTGTTCCTCCTTCATACAGATGAGTGAGAGCAGGGTGCTGATCTGGCACGTCGGGAACGCATATGACGGTGCAGTCTATGGATTCGCACGGACCGTAGATCCTCTTCATGCTGCATTTGTGTCTGGAGCACATTGTGTGCTCCAGTTCTGCAAGCCAAAAAAAAAAAAAAAAAAGAGCAATCTGTGGTGGCTTGGTCTGCCAAAAATGGTGAATCTGGAAGCAATTACAATCAACAGCTGAGTCTGCTAGTGCCTCGGCACCTCTGGTGCAGTGGGAAAGGCTTCATAAAGGGCATAATCATATTTGTGTGAGCTGGCTGAATGGAAAATACATGCAGCTGAGTATGCAAGCCATGCATTCACTGCTCTGAGTTGGGTGACATGTTCGGATTGCAGCAAGTTATGTGTCTACTTGTGTACCTAGTGTTGCATTGAGTGCAACTTCTCTGAAATTTCATCCGTGCTAGTGAAGTACCTACATTGATAACTTTTACATAAAGAAACGAGACCACAGAATCACAGAAATGTTGGTTGCATGGGACCCTGCAGATCAAAGCAGGACTACCACCGATGTCATACCATTAGATCAGCTGTGCCTTTATCCAGCCAAGTTGTGAAAAGCCTCCAAGGAAGGAGCCGCCACCATCTCCCTGGAGCACCTGGTGGAGGTTTTCCTAATGGGCAGCCCGAACCTCCCCGTCTGCCGCGCGTGGCCATTGCCCCTTCTTACGTCCCCTGGCATCTCCAAGGAGAGTTTGGTTGGCTCTGTCATCTTCGTACCTGCTCTTCAGGCAGCTGCAGGCTGCTGTTCCATCACCCTTTCGGCTCTTCTTCACTGGGCAAAACAAGCCCAGCTCCCTCCACCTCTCTCACGCTGCATCTGCACTCCAGACCCTGGACCGTGGCGGCAGCCCTTAGCCAGACCTGTCGGCTTTTTCCGGATCCCCCTTGAAGCAGGGGTCCCGAAAGAGGATGCTGTACTCCACCGGCAGACCTACCAGTGCCATGCAGATATCTGGGTCAATCTGCTGGCCACCCTCCTCCCAACACTGCTGAACAAGCAATTTGCAGTTATTTGCAGTGAGATTATACCATAATCTCATATTCCTCTTGTCACCCACCATAGCCCCCAGGTAGTTTTCAGCAGAGCTTTTGCTTCCCAGTTTGGGGTTATTCTGTCCCAGCCGCAGAACTTGTCACGTCTCCTTGTTGAACTTCATGGGATTTCCGCCAGCGCAGTCCTTAGGTTTTCAAGGTCTATTTATCGATGCTCTACCATTAGGCTCGTTAGCCACTCCCTTGGTTTAGTAGCATGCACAGATTTGTTTAAGGATGATACATTTATGGATTTGCATTCTGCCTCCTCATTCAGGTCTTTGATGAGAATAAGGAAAGACACTGGCACCAGTCGCAACCCCTGGGGCATTTCTGCTTGGTACTGCCTACCAAAGGGGCATCAAACGTTGATCACAGCCCTCTGAGCCCCTGTGGTCCAAGCAATTTTCAATCACCTGACAGCAAAACAGACACCGGACCACGCCACAGACATTCGGCCCAGACTTCTGCAGCTCCCAAACCCAGGGGTCATGCAGCCGTCTGCCGCTCACTCAAGGCTCCGTATCGTTTCAACTTGCTTTCCGATACATGGGACAAGATGCAGAAAGAGGCTGATGTTGCTGCTGTGGTAGGTAAGGGTCCGTGGTTCTTGGGCTTGCTCTTCTTGTAATTTTTCACATTTTTCGCAGTACGCTGCTGACACAGTAACATAGCTCCAGGAACGACCAACTCTTGCAGTTGCTCACAGCCCAGTAGTCTTTCAGCCCCTACCTCTGGGACACGACGTGACTTGACCTTCCGGGGACACTGAAAATCTCTCCTCTTGACTTTCTTGGTTTCCCACACCCGCCTTTGTTTTCCTTAAGCTTCGCACATCCGTCTTCATTCATTCCTCTTCTATCCAGAGGTCTTTTCCCGAGCGGTGCCCACCTCCGCTGCCAAGCCAGCCCCAGCCCTCTCTCCGTCGCTAGCATGGAGCATTAGCGCTGGAGGTCCCAGGCAAGAGCAGCTCCCGTGGGTGGGGAAGCGCCTGCGGGAGGTCATGGCCATGGCCCCCTGCCCTCTCTCCTGCTCTTTGCTCCCTCGCCGAGCCAAATAACGAAGCATTTGTTCCTGACAAGCAGATGGGGATGAATTGGCAAGGAGCCCGGAATCCTTATAACTTAATCTCTGTCTACTCAGCTGTAAGTAAAGGGAGTTTTGTCTCAAAAGAACATGATTCCTTTGGCTGCGCCACCATATATTTGCTCACTGGCATCTTTTTTTCTCATACTGTTATCCCAAGAGAAGAAATGGAGAGTTAGATTTCCAGCTACCAAGAAAAATTATCCATGGGCAAGGGAGGATGGATGAGAGGCCGTTCGCTAAAAGGCGGATTGCTTCTGATGAGGATGCTGTGCCACTTACAAGCTTTTATCTCTCTATAAATGCTGTGCTGCCTCAAGTATTGTAATAGAAGGAATCCAAGGCATAGGGAAGTGTGGTTTTCCATTTACTCCAAGGAAATCTCCCTGAGACAGATGAGCTGAGGAATTCCTGTAGAGAGATTATGAAGTCTCATGGTAGGCTGCTCCGAGGAGGAGTTTTGGAGCCTGTCTAGAATTTTTACTGCATTGGAAAGCCTATTTTATTAGGAATGGACAAAAAATGAAATCAGTAATAAGCTGACAAGTGACATCATGTTTGAACAGGCAAGAGGTTACAAGCCATATTCTTTTACCCAGAATATGGCAACAAACCTTTAAACATCCATAACCTTTTTCTTTGTCAGACAAAGTGCAAATGTGCATTTAATTTTTCTCCCTTGACTGTCTTTTTCAGTTCTTATGGAACTGGGAGAAGGGATGGACATATACAACTCCTGCAGATGCTGGAGCTGGGATGTAGCCTAAAATCCACACAGGGACACGAGGTGACAGGGACACCTCTTCTCCACTTGCCTGCTATTTTGAATAAATTGCTGAGTGAAGGGTTAAGCGTTGGCTGGCAGTGAGTGGTTGGCAGGTCTGGAGGTACTACTACCTGGCATCAAGCCGAGGCTGAAGTCAAGAACACAGACTATGAACATATCAGCTGTTCCCGATATGTCCTGAAAGTTTCCCAGCCCCCCAGCAAAGGCAATACTTTCCATTTTCCCTCCCTGCTAACACTAAATCCTCCCTGGCTGGGTCTGGGGAGCTCCCGACGGACCCATCCTGGGTAAAGAGCGAGAACAACTTCTGCAAAAGGAGCCAGGCTTTGAACTCCTGAGCTTTAACCCGTGTCGGCCCCACCAGGAGCCTGGTTTATCCGAACATCCAGACAGGAGCGATATCGCCTGGTCAGGAGTCGGCGCGGGGATGGAGGGCAGGACCGCGCAGGGCGCAGCGGGCTGGCGGCAGCACGGGAGGAGCCGGCTCCGTCCCCGGGGCTGCGTGCTTTTCCTGCAGGCGTGGTGGCAACCCGTAACGTAAATTATCCGAATTATCCGTCCGCCCCAGGGCTGAGAGCAGAGGGCACCTGACGTGGCACTGGCAAAGCGAAGGATCCGGTGCAGAAAACCAGCGGGTAGGCAGGCAGCGAAGACCGGACCACAGAGGGCACCCGCCATCTCTTGGTAGTGCTGGTCGGGGCTATATTTAGACTAATCGGTTAATGAGTAAAAGATATATGAGAAAAGAGCTGCTGCTCCTGTGCGCACTGACGGTGTCGGTGGCACTTCAGAGGCCAAGACGCCGTGCCTAAGGCTACCCCGAAAACACCCGTGGGCGCCCGGAGCGCTGCGCCGTGCCCGTTTCCCGCTTCCCTGCCGCTCTCCGCGGCCTTGGCGGCCCCGGCAGAACGTCCCCCCGTCTCAACCACGGCAGCGCCCGGCTCCGAGCAAGAGCAGCCGTGCGCGTCCGCCCCGTGCCACCGAAAAAAAGGCTGCCAACCCGCTCCAGACCTCCCCGAGGATGGCTGCTGAACTCTCCCCCCGCTGCCTGTTGATAAGATTTGGTGCTTCGCAATTCCCCTTTCCAATTACCGGCTCGGCAGCGAGGCGGGGGGCTGTGGGGTTTGGGGAGGGAGGAGAAGGGAGAAGCGGCGGGGCAGAGCGGGGACGCGCGTCAGTCGCTGGGAGGGCATCGCCCCGCAGCTGCCTTCTGCCGAAGTCCTTGGAGGTGCCTGCGGGGCTGAGGATGGGGTCGTCCGGATGAGCCCCGTGGAAGTGGCCCTTACGCGAGTTACGCGCAGGAAAAAAAATCTTTTTAAGCGTTAGGCCAGGGACTCGGCGAGTACCCGGGCGAGGGATGTCGCAGCATGCCCGTCACTGGGGGCCAGTGGAGAGAAGTATCTTTCTGAAATGGCGTGGGCATAACTGACTGGTTTGGGGGCATGGAAACGGGGAGGGTGAGCCCTGCTACTCTTTTTTTCTTTGGCTGCATTGCTGTATTGCTAAAAGGAGCTTGGGGGGATTGTCCATATAAATCCAAAGATACAACAGTTAAATGCTAACACCGCTATTCTAGGTATTGTAGGCTTGATGCCTTCCCTTCTCATAGGCACATTCCCACCTCTACAACATCCACATAAAGTTATTTGAAGCTCCAAAACTGACCTCCCGTGACTCTCGACAAGCAGTGATCCCGCGGTCACCGGCGAGCTGTGGGCTCACTTCACGGCGGCAGCGGCACGAGGCAGGGTGTCCAGTGGGTTATCTGCTGGAAATCCCGGCTGGCCTAAGGCTGGTGCCCTCCTCTTCCCTTCTCCAGACCCAGGCAGAGCGCCAGGCAGCCCTACGTCATCTTCTGTACCCGAGGCTGCTTTGCAAGTAGGACAAATTATGGTGGAGCTTCTGCAGCCAGAGTTGCTCGCGAGGGACGGATGAGCAACCTGAGGACCGCGGAGGGCAAAAGTGGGGAGCTGGCATCTTCATTTCCCCCCCTTCCCTAAATTCCCTCTTCCTGGGAGCTGGGCTCCTAACCCAGGCTGGCACTGAGGTTTTATTGGGGTGAGACTGGAATCCAGCTCCGACTGCCACTGCAGGGACCGCGCTCCGCAATTAGCTCGGAAAAGAGGTCTCGGGAGGGACAAAGGGTTTCTCACTGTGAGAGAGAGCTCTCTATTAAAGTGTCAGCTCAAAAGCAAATCTTATCTGAGTTGAGAACAAAGAGGCTGCTGGCTGGCTTATGATTTTTAATATTTTAAAGGGCTCCTTTTCTGAAAAATACTTTTTTTTTTAAAAAAAAAATTAAAACATCAGAATGAATGTGAGCAAATCATGCAGATCCAGTCTTGGCCTTGAAAGGAAAAAGGTAACAAGCATGGTCCGGCAACTATCCTAAAACCCCTGTGGCAAGCAATAATCTTGCAAAAGCCAGTGCAAGCTATGTTTTCAATTTATAAATTAAATGTATTTAAAATTTATGAACTTTGACTGCATGAGTAACTACTTCATTAGACTTTAAGGCTGCATGTTTCCTTGGCTTTTTTCATGGTAAAGTAAAACACATTTCTAATAAACATGGAAAGAGATTCCAAGCTAGAGTCACTACTTTTATGTAAAGGACCCTCCAGACTCATTAAAAAAGTTTACCACCTAAATAAAGCAAGCACATTGTAATTCTTGAACCCATAAAGTTGGTAATATATACAGAATATTAGCCTAGTCTTACATGTACACCGCTTGGTATCGATGAACGACATACAGTAAGGGGTTTACTACAAGGAAATTAGCATATAAAACTATGTTTTGGTAAGTCTTAGACGGAAACACAAACTCAAGGAACAAGAGAATGTCAGTCGGGCGCTGCTCTGATTTGCCGAAGAAGCACTGCTAATTATACGCAGATCCCGAGGAAAGGGCGCTCCGGTCCTTTGACACTCAAAATTTAGCTGTAACTGAAACTGCCCCGTTTCTCCTAGTTTGTATCAACTGTTTAGACCCCTTCGACAGCCGGCAGTGGGGACGTGGGTGGAGGCGCGGTGGTGCCCACACCGTGCGTTGGCCCACCGAACGAGGCTGGGGCTGGAAGAGCTGGCACCGTGCACGTCCCCTTCCCTAAGCGGCGCTGGTGGATCCCCACCCGAAGCACAGCGTCCTCTTTCGGGACCCCTGCTTCAAGGGGGAGCCGGATAATCCCGACAGGTCTGGCCGAGGGCTGCCGCCACGGGCGCCTGGAGTGCAGGTGGGGATGCGAGAGAGGTGGAGGGAGCTGGGCTTGTTTCACCCAGCGAAGGGGAGCCCAAAGGGTGATGGAGCAGCTGCCTGAAGAGCAGGTACGAAGATGACAGAGCCAAACTCTTCTCGGTGGTGCCAGGGGACGTGAGGAGGCCACGCGCGGCAGATGGGGAGGTTCGGGCTGCCTGTTAGGAAAACCTCCACCAGGTGCTCCAGGGAGGTGGTGGTGGCTCCTTCCTTGGAGGCTTTTCACAACCTGGCTGGATAAAGGCTGACTTAATGGTATAACGTTGGCGGTAGTCCTGCCTCGATGGGGGACCGGACTAGGTGACCTCCAGCAGTCCCATGCAACCAACATTTCTCTGGTTCTGTGGGCCTTTTCCCCAGAGCAAGGGAGAAGCATGTCCCAAGTCAGTTCACCCGATCAGAGAGCGGGAGGGCAGCTCTGCCAGATCCTGGCTCCTGAGAGCTGGTCCCAGCCTAGCTCTTACTCAAAAGTGTGCATTAGGCTATGCTGGGGTTCAAATCCAAGTTTGCACGTCAGCCTTAGCTCGCCAGTGTCTTAAAGCCACCAGTGTCTGGCTTCCACACGGCTGTGCCTTGTAGTAGTCACGGCTCAACGTACTTGTGCGTCGCAAGGTAGCGTACCGGCTGTCACCCCTCCAGTCTCATCGTGGACTACGCCGTAGGAGACTCCAAATGAGGCTGAAAGCTGCACCTTCAGTTTCAAACCATTAACCCTTCCTCACAAATCCTTCGAGTTTTCTCGCTGACTGTAGGAGTAGCCAATACAAGTTGTCTTCTGAAGACAAAACCTTGGTTTGCGACAGCCCGAACTAAGCTGGAGCCCAATGATGGAGCTCTTTGATAACAGGAAACCTTCCGTTCAGTGGGCAGACGACTTCCATACAGTGTACTCAGTCACCAAACCCATCTCTGAGAAACAACTTGAAACTTCCTTGAGTTTACCACCTTTGCCTTCCTTTTCCAATCCTTTCGTCCCTTTTCTGCTCCCCACCTCCCTGCTCCACCTAACACTGCTTCCTCCTGACACCCGCTGGACTCCCAGGCCCTCTCACTGCCCACCTCACAGCTGACAACCCTTAGGGCCAAAAAAACTCACGGGCTGCCCTTCGCACAGCTTACGTACACCCCACGGCCCTGGAGCGAGGCACAAGAACCTGGACTTCTTGTCCATTTACCATGCGCAGAGGTAGGGGAGGACCCAGCTCAACCAGCGAGTCTCCCAGGTCGCTCCAGTGCGGCAGTACAACGGTCCCAAAGGACGCTGGCAGAGCCAAACGCTTGGCTGGCTTGACCGCAGGGCTTTTTCACCAGGATGAAACAAAACCAGGACCGTCGTGGGCACGACCACGCACACGCCGCTGCGTGGCACGGCACCGGCGAGGCTGGGGTCCATCTGCCCAGCCTGGCGCAGCAGAAGGTCCCTTCTGGGCAAGCCTGAGGGAGCTGCAAGAGCCTCTGGTCTTCAGAACTGATCTTCCAGTAAGATGTTACCTTGTTTTCAAGCCCTCATCAATTTTCACTCTGCTTTAGCAAAGCTGTCCGTCAGAGAACAGGCTCCACTTTGGTCTTTATGTGAAGCCTTGTGCGTACAACTCGCGTTCGGCTCTTCCCCTGCCTCGGAATTCGTCACGTGAGATTCACGGGATTAGCTTTTTCTGGTGAAAACTCTCCTCTGCAGAAGCCCTTTCCCGGCTGTCCTCAGAAAACCATCCCCAGCCTCTCCACGGTCTCAGCGCTGACCCAGCCAGACCTCTCCCTACCTCGCAGCTCCTTTCTTTTTTGGCCACAGGAGTGCTCCAAACAACACCAGAAATCTCCCTTCACAGTTTCTTGCACGACAGCAAGCAACAGAAACCACCCAAAAGAGGATTTTTTCCTGAGCCAGCTCTCGCACGTTTGCAAAAAGGATGGGGTTGCTGAGCAAAGAAACCTGCTCCATCTCTGATATCTTTGATAGTGAGTCCATATGGGCCACCGAGCTGGCCCCCGCTCCCTGGAGCTTTTGTTTGTGGATATTGCATGTTCCTTTAAAAAAAAAAAAAACCAAACAGCCAAACCAAAAACCAACCCCAAACCAAAAGCCCCAATGAGTTTACTAAGTGAAACAAGCAGGTAAGGTAGTGCTGCATATGGTGCTAGTAAAATTGTAATAGTGAAAGTTGGCGAGAGCCAAGCAGCCTTTGTATTAATTCTCTGGAGCTTCAGGTAGAGCCTAATGTAATTACTTGCTCTACTTTGGAGCATTTTAAGAGAAACGTGTGTGTTTTAAAAAGTTATATTTCCAAATAAAACGGTCAGGTCTGGAGCAGACAAAGTGCCTGATTCTGGTCCCTCTGAAGTCAATAGCAAAACTCCTGTTGACTTAAATCAGAGCAGGATTATGTCCCAAATCTAAGAAATAACAGCAAACAGAGTTGTGCTTTTTTAAAATTCACTGTCCAGGCTACCAGATTGTAATTTGTCCCTACTTTTTTCTCCACTTGAAACTCCAGAAGGTTTGTCTTTCCTCAGCTCCACTGGCTGGGTCTCAATATTAGAGTTGAAATTCTTTTCTCGCATGAAGAAACCTGCTCTACAGACATCTCAGTGCAGGTGGGTGAATCCAGAGACCCTGAATCTCACCCCCACAAACACAATGACTTCATTCAAGAAACATTCGTGTCATACTTTTATATTTCAAAATATCCACAGTCTGTCAAAATGTCATCAATTGAATTTTCCTGGGTAGATTCAAAAGCCCTAAATACTGAGGCCATTTACATCACTGCAACTAGAAGAATTTAAAGTGTTTGGGGGATTTCTGGGAGGAACTTTTGTTTCTTTCTGATAGTTTATTCTTGTGATCGATAAAGGCATTAACTAAAATAAACTTCCCTGTTTTAGGCAAGTCTGTGATCCTTAAAACCTGCCTCTGATTAACTGAATTCTGTCAATCAACGTTGTTTGCTAACTCTTATCAAAAGTTAGGCAAAGCTAGAATAGATCTTACTAGCAGCCCTTTCCCAGTGTGCCATTGATAATATTAGTAAAGCCAGACCATTTGGTCACCAATTTAAAAAAGAATATGGATCCACTGCTTTTATTTCTTGGATTTGGTACGTAATCTATAAAGACAGCACTCGTGGGAACCACGTTTTTCTTTGGATGTCCAAAATCATCTTACTATACAATTTTTTTCTCTAACCAGCTTGTAATTTCAAATTTTCTCGAAAGTACCTGCATCCTGGGTACGTGTAGGTCTTCCAGATTTTCATTCAATTCCTGAATAACCAAAATGAGGATCTGGGACGTCTTCTCGTCTCTGCCTTGCTTCGATCTCACCACAGCGGTTGTCAACAGAGCAGTCAGAAGTGACACAAAGCTGAAATGCCTCGAGGTCCTTGCTCCGCCTAAACGTTGGCTCAAGAACTAGTCCCCAGACCCCCCACTATATGCTACGGCCACCCTGTGCTGGACGGAGCCTTGTACCAGTTTGCAGTTCACCTTCTCCTCCGGTTCCTATGAGCAATGGCTTTTCCAGCACCTTGGCTCGCCCTGTTATTTCTGTTCAAGTGTTTATGGTCTCTAATCAGCACCTAACTGGCCTGTACTGGAGTTTGTCCCATACCTACAGTGGGTTTTTCATTCGGGCTTCTCCTGGCCTGCTTTCAATCACCGGAGTCACGTGCCTTCAGAGGAGATGAAAAGCAGGTTTTACGAACTGGACGTAAACCGCAGAAAAGCTGCTCTGGCTTTCGATAATTTCAGTTCGATGAACCGCAGTGGTTATTATCAAGATTTTCTTATTGATTCTCCGCAGCCTCTGCAGGAGATTTCCTTCCAAGGGGAGGAGAGGGCGGCCCGGCGCTTGAGGTGGCATCTGCTCCAGCTGAGACCGGTGGGACCTTCACCCCCCCTTGCCTTTGCGTTCCCAGAAGATCTCCTCCGCGTCTTGGGAAAGGTGTCCGCGTTGACTCTGGTTCTGAGGCCTGGGCTCTCCCACACCACACGGGCCCTAATGCCAGACGACACCTTTAAAAGCGGCAACGCTGACGGGTGCCCTCCAGAAATGGGGGTCCCGCTGCCCTCGGGGTGGTGTGCTTCCTCCCGTTGGCATCTTTCCTCCCTCCTCCTCCTCTCAGCCCCCACGCCTGGCCTCGTGTAACGAGGACTATCTCCGACGAGAAATTAAACCGGACTACGTCCACCGGCGCCTTTCTGTTTGCCGGGAAGCAATATTCACTCCCCCACCTCCCACCATGACCAAGGAGGTGCCGGGCAGCTGGACGGCTGCAGAAGTCCTTGGCAGGGCCGGTACAAACACGGGTCGTCACCATGCGCCTGCGAAGCTCGTCATAACGCTTCGGGGACGCGGAAACGCCTGCTGGCCCCCAGTTCAGACTGGGAGAACGGGGGACATAAGGGTCCAGAAATACTCCGTACGGCGGCATCCTCCTGGCCGAGCCCCCCGCGCTGCGGGGTCCTGGACCTCCTCCTCCATCTCCTGCTGCAAGCCCTGGCAGCCGGGAGAGCGGCTGCAAACCAGGAGCTCGGTGACGACCTGGTCCCGCAGGTGCCTTAAACTTCCCCTAGTGAAAGCAAGACTCACTCGTAAAATAAAGCGGCTGGGCCTTTGAGGAGCGATAAACGAAGCCACGCCGTTTTACGAGCCGCAAAGGAGAAGAGTTTGCCGGTCCCGAAAGTGCCCACCACCATCGCGGTATCTGCATGCGGCAGCAGCATGGAGGCAAAGCAGTGCTGCCAAATATCTGCAGCCCGAGAAAAATGCATTTTTTTTACGGGGAATTTCACGGGAAGAGCTCCTGAGGGTGAAGCCCTCGCAGCCCCGCAGCAGCTCGGCTTTGACGGGGAAAAACGTTTTGGGTGCCAGCCTCGGCCAGGCCACACTGACTGGGTTTTGCTCCCTGGCACTGTACACCCACTGCCTTCCACCAGCCAAAAAAATCCCACCCATCCTCCTCGCCGTGCGGCGTATCTCAGTCTGACGCAGGGCTTCAGGTCCAGGTTCTCCCCAAAAAGCGGTGTCACGAGAGCGGTGGCTCGGCAGAGGGTGCCGGCATGGAAAACGAGAGTGGGTTTGCTTGACGTCGGTGGTGGTTGCTACCGGCATTTCCCCCAGCGAAATAAGGGGGTAGCCACTAAAAACAAATCCCGCTCTCAGTTTCACCGCTGAAATCGAGGGTGTTTTGTCTGGTTTCTAAGGGGAGCGATAGCTGCCGACATCGGCTCTGAATAATTTCACTCTAAGAACAAGGGAAGATGTGTGATAGTCCGAGGTTTGAGATCATGAGAGTTAGCCCAAGGCGTTTTCTCAGTTTTGCTTTGAGGTAAGCCAGGGATTCAGAATGAAACCTGGCTAAAACCGTGATGGTTACTTACTTTTCAATTTTACCCTACCCAGAAACGTTTGAGGCACGTAAAAGAGAGCCCTCCATTCCCAAAGAGGCTGAGGCCTGAACTTCACCCACGAGTGAAAGCATCCAACGAAGGAGATGGGGGTGGCAGGGGGGGGAAACTCTGGGAGAAAGATAAACGACTGCCTGATTGTAGGTATTTCCCTCAGGCAAGTTTAACACCTCTCTTACTTAAACATCTTTAATTTGTACGCAATAAGAAGCGAAGATTTTAACGCAATGATTTTAACGCAACGATTTTAACGCAAAGATTTTAACACAAAGATTTTGGTGCAGTGGCTCCTGTAAAGCCCCATCGTCGCCGAGACCTCAATTTTACCCTCATCCTTTCTGTCGGGCGGAGGTAAGGAAACGTGAAGATGTGTTTGATGGAGATGCCGGTGTGGGAGACGCTTGGCACTGAAGCTTTCAGGGGGGGAAAAAAAAAAAATCAGCTTCCAAGAGCTGTGGCAGGGAAGGTTTTGGCATAGGATGCTGTGGAAGGTGTCCTTCAAAAGCTGCCCAGTTTCAGCCCAGTTTAGGGTCCCCGTTGCCGGTGCCGGTACCTCGTTGAGACGGTGACCTCTAGTGGCACCGGGGAGCCGGTTCTCCCCGCCGGTGCCGCTCCGTTCCCAGGCATGAACCCCCCCCAAAACTGCAGAAGGCACCTGCCATTCACCCCCCTGAGATAAGAAGAAGGGCGTCTGAGCAAGGTGGACCCTGGGGGCTCGGCTTTTTCGCAACCGGGTGCGCAGACGCGAGTTATCTGTAATGTGCAGTGGGTGTTTTGTGCGTGTGTTTTTCCCTATCTTTTGTACTAAAAAACCCCCTAATTCTCTTAGTAAGTGGCAATTAATGTAGTACTTAATCACTGTTAGGGCGTAATCCCAAGCCGACATCTCGGGAAAGCAAGCCTGCTTCCAAGGGATGGCGGGGAGCGGCAGATTTCACCTCTCGGCGGCCTAAAAATAGCAGCTGAGGATTAAAATCTATTTTCGCCGCCTCTCCCTTTTCCTAACGTCTTGCTGTAAATCGACATTTCTTTGGCACCCCTGACTACGGAGAGGATGTGAGCGGGGGCCCAGCACCCCCGCGCCCCTCCGTGCCCCCTCCCTGCTCTGGACGGGCTCGGAAAGAGAAGGAAATCACCGCCGCCTCCTGCACTTCCACCCGCTCCCTTGGCACAAGACCGGAGCCTCGGGCAAAACCAAGTCCCTTGGCCAACGTGGGCTGATGGACTCGGCCTCATCAGCCCACCTCCCCTTTGGGCAACCGGGGGTGAGGAGCCAGCCCCGGTGTGCACCAGCCCCATGTACCCTTGTCCCATCAACGTGTTCTTCACAGGGCAAGGAAGCCTCCCGCCGCCCGGGCCAGCTCCCCGTCACCTCGGTAGCCCTTGTGGTCCCAGGGCCAACGGCTGCTGCATGGAGAAGTGCCTGAGCGCCATGGCCTTCGCCATGCTCCATGTGCACCGAGCAGGGCCGCGCCAGCTTGTCTCAAACCCACAGTTGATGTGGGATGGCTTTCCCCCCCGCCCCGCCCCTTACAAAAAAAATCGCTTTTCTTCCCTTAAATGTTTTTTTTTTCCACTAACTCCCCATCCCTCCTTGCCTACGCAGGGCAAGCTCTGTGACAGGCTTGGTACAAGGCTTTGTAACTGGTGCGCAGCAGATCATCCGGAGATGAGAGCAACCACTTCCTCCCACCACCACCTCGGTGAATCTGCACCGGGACCTGCTGACAGCCCAAGCCCGGAGAAAAGCCCGCCATCAGAAACGCCAAAGTCGCCCAACGCTTCTTCCCCGCCGCACGACGCGCACACCGGCGCGGCCGCAAGGTGACTTCCCCTCCCCAGAGACAACCAAGCGTCTTACAAGGGGAACAGCATCACCGTGGCTTCGGTGGGTCCGTGGTCCCTTCCTGCTCCTCCCGAAAGCCCTGGAGATGTTAATGGGCCACCCCTGCCGTGCCGGGGCTGGTGTCGAGGACCCACAGACACCCTGCACCCGCAGGAGGGGGGGTGCTGGGGGTGGTGGGTTGCACCTCGGCGCTCTGCCTTCCTCCAGTGGGGTTGTCCCACCTCGCTGCCGCGTTGCCTCCTGCAGCCCATCACACCTGGCGGCATGGAGGCATGTTAGCAGAGGTTTCCTTGGAGGAAATGATCTTGAAGCAAACTTTTAGGTTGGTCTAAGGATGTAGTTTGTTGCCTCTTGAGCTGGGTGGCTCAGGGGATGGCCATTTAACAGACCCCCTCCTCCGGACCCTGTCTCCGCTTGCCCTGCGGAGAGCGTGGTCTCTCTGCTCGGGGGTATTTTTTTTCCACAAAAGCCCACGCCCGTGCATTAATTTGAATCTAATTAGCATTTGCTCAATGGACCTTACCAAAGGCCCCCAATGCAGTACCTTTCTTTTGCCTCAGACTGGTTTCTGATGAAAAACTGGGTCACCCAAGCGGCGAGTACCTTTTCCCTGTCAAGTCTGGTATATTTTACAAGACCTTCTCCTTTCACGAGAGCCCCACGTGATGGTGCACAAGCCCTTGGACCCAGACAGCCGTGGGGAGTCCACCCACAGATACGCTCTACCTCAGCAAGTAGGATGAAGAAGTTGGCATCTCAAGAAGAAAACACGCTTCTGAGCATAACACCACCTTCACCCCCGCCTGCATTACACCCCATTACAAACATTAACCCCGTCGTCGACACGCACCGCACCAGAAAAAGCGTTCCTGGCTTTTAACTCCCAGACCAGCCACACAAAACAAATACTGGGAAGGACCGCTCGCAAAAATAAAAACCCTGCAAGCACTGAAATCAAGAAAGATTTGGCTGCAGGAGCCCGACCCAGCAGCACGAAGCCAGCGGGCGAACGCCCAGCCGTGTCGGTGGGTCCGGCTTCGCGTCCGGCTGCCGAGGGTTTGCCGGGTCACCCGTGCGTACAGAGCCTGGAAGAGAAACACAGCTCCGGCCGGTGACACGTGGTGGGGCAGTGGGAAGCGGTGGGAAGAGGTGGGAAGCAGTGGGAAGCGGCGGGAAGCTCCTGCCATGAGCCCCGGGCAGCTTCGGGAGGGTGGCGGGACCGGCCGCCCGTGGGCATCCCACTGGTAGCGGTGGCCGGGGTGGTACAGCCGCGACCGCAGCTTTCGTTCCCTGTTACGAGAAAGAGCTGAAGGCAGAAACTGCTTTTTCACAGCGAGAGGCCTTCAGTCTGCCAGCCGTAGCCAGGCTCTTAATTTGTGAAGCACGCGTGGGTGGGGAGATGGTGCGTATCCTTATCTACACCTTCTGAGGAGTGTCAAAGTCTAGCTATTGAAATTACGCTGTCTTCATTTCTAGTAAATACTGATTTTACCCTTCGTAGGAGCTGGCATTTAAATCAGATTAGGACGACGACTCTATTGTCCCAGACTACTTGAATGCATTTTTTAAAAAAAACCCCCAAACTAATAAGGCCACAGCAAACAGGTCATCTCGTGTGAAATTGCGTGTTTAGTAATCAATGGTCAAGGCCGACTGAAATCATCAGATGACTACAGCGCTGGAGAGACGGGAAATCACTGGCCTCCCTCAAATTTCCCTCAGCTCTTGAAAAAAAAAAAACCAACCCACCCTTTTGTTTCTTGTCCTTTTAGAAATTTTCTTCATTATTCCCATTTTCTACCAGCCAGGCTTTGACTCATTCTGCCACCGACCAGTGGCAACCAGAGCCGTCACACGCTCCTCCCAAGCAGGGACATTCACACGGTTATAGGGAGCTGGTGATTAAAGACACGTTTAGCAAGAGAGTCAACTCCTGCTCGCTTGAGCGTCGTCAGCGGCAGACGACGCGACGCCCACGGGCGCTAGACGTGACGGCACTGGAGAACCGGCAGCGCGCTGTGACAGCAGCGTAAGGGTGGAAATCTGTCCCTGCGTTTGAAAATGGCTTCCAAGTAATTGGGATTTTAGACAGCTTCGAGGCCGGACTTTGAGCAGGGGGCGTGAAGAACAAAACGCTGCTCTCTGACGGCACGTTTTGAGGTTACGCGTTTTAACAGCTCCGAACGGCACGGGTTGCTGCAGACAAGAAAGGCTGGCGGAGAGCCAAACCAAGCGAAAATAAGTAAATAATAATAAAAAAATAACCAGAAACTGGCTTCCACGACACGCTAAGCCGCATGGTGTTCCGTCACAAGCGAAATACTCGCTGAATAACAAATTCATTATTTTAACAGCCTCTACGAGTTTCCGGCACGGCTCACAGGCAAGGTCTTGCTTTAAGGTTTCTGGCTCCGAGATGCTAAACCATACCACTGCGATTTGTAAAGAAAATAAACGAGACTGCCTCATTCCCTGCCTCTGCCCCCGGTCTGTGAGAGGCAAATCATCCCTCCGCGTCCCACGGCGGAGGTCGAATCCGTGCAGACGCGAGGGTGGCGAGCAGCGGGCAGGTTCGGCAGCGGACGACGGGAATTATCCCTCCCTCCGCCAGTCACTGCGCTGGGAGTGCTGGGCTTCCCACTGGTGCAGAGCCTTCCCAGTAAGAAGGGGCTTGGAGCAAGCCATGGCCAGCGCTCTCGCCTGGGGTGATAAAAGCTGATTTTCTTCTCCCCCCTGCTGAAGTCGGGCAGGGGCATCTGTTGGCCCGGTTAAGCTGTGGCTCGTGGCTTTTTGGGGTGGCTAATGGGATGTTGAGCAGGCTCTATTTTTACGTGTATGGAGGGGTTTTGTTGTTTCTTGGAAGGGTCTTCCCTTACGCTAACATCTGATTCTGCTTTTTCCAAAAAAAGCTTCATTTTGAGGTCAATTTTCTCTGCCTACCATGTACATAGAAAAATCCTCGAAGACGCAAAGGCTTGTACCATTTTTTTTGGTAGTTTTTATGGAGTGCTCAGAAGTCTCTCCACTCGCAATTACGCTGTCAGACCAAACTGTTCACGATCACAAATCATTCAAAGCATTAAGCATCAAACGCAGCTACATTAGAGCCCAGAGACTCAAGTGTTTTCAATAAGCATTGGCAGCTAAAATGTTGCAGTCTCCATGAATACATTAAAAGTGAGCGAAACCCCAGGAAGCAAAATTTCCTCTATGAAGAAATAATTTGGTAACTATATTCCCGGGCGTGTAAGGAAGGAGACCAACCGCAACTTGGACTCGGGAGACAAAAGTGGAGAAGCAAAGGCATGTAATAAACACATTAAAACAATATTTAGCCAACAAACCCTGAAAACTTAAAGACATTTAAGGTGGTAAAGTTTAAGGCGCGTCTGCCTAGACTTACGAGTAAGCCCTAAAAGTTAGAACTTGATGACTGCAAAATAAATCCTTCGATATAATCCAGACGTTTAAAGCATCACCAAAATTCAATGTGATTAAATGTTTGGGGTTTAAGTCAACCGGGTTTAAGCAGCACGTTTTCTTCCGTAGGTGCGCACAGAGCCGCGACACACCAAAGAGAGAAGGAGCAGAAGTTGGGGAGGGTTGGGTGAAGCACATCTCCGCAAAGTCCGCAAGTGGACTTTGGGGGAAAAGCTCTTCCAGGGAAAGGACCTGCAGAGAAATGCAGGGCCGGGAGTCGCACAGGGGTTTGGTACCATTTTGTTGGGGAAGACCCTCACCGGGATTGCACCATGGGACGGAACAGTGCAAGCACGTCTCCCTGCCCTGCTCCCAGTGACTTCCAGCCTTTTTGAGGGTATGACTATCTAACAGCTGATTTTTGTTGCAGCCTTGAACAAAATCTTACTCGCATGACATGGTTCTTCACGGGGAAACCTCAAAGCAAAATGGAGGACTGACCCTGAGATGTTGCCCTCTACTTACCGTTCATCCCCAGAAGTGCCTGGTCTCTATTCCCAGTTTCCCAGCTCCTGGTGAAATCCTCTTGTACGTGGAGATGAGATGCACGTAGACATACACGCGCATTTCTGTCCTGGGCTCTCGATTCTGTTTTTAAATGGCAAATTCCCTTGTGTTTGCAATACGCGCGGATGTCCTACCTCCATCCCGCGGGACGCCCCACCGCGTGGCCGGGAGAGTTCCCGGGTGCCACGAGCCGGGGCTGAGCCTGGGCTGGCTGCGGGATGGGAGTAGGTGTCCTTTGGGAGCGGTGCGGGAGGCCGGGCTGGCATGGCTCGCTGCGGTTACGCAGCCCCGACCCTTTCTGTTCTGCAACGCCTTTCGGGTCCGTACGGCTTTGGCCGGACAGGTATGATGTGGGTTTGGGGCTGGTTTTGCTGAAAGGCTGCCTTGGGGTGAGCGCTGCCGGAAAATCCCACCTAAAAATGGCTTGATGATTTCTGAAAGTAAAATTCAAGAGAGACATTCCCTTCCACACGTGAAAAAACAACGCTGTGGTTTTGCAGAGAGGTGCTAGCCTCCCAAGGGAGCCAACCGTTACCGAGGGACGTGCTTACAAGGATGTGGCCATCGGCTTTTTGCTCGCTGCATGAAATTCCCGCATCCTCTGGCCAAGACGGACCGCGCCCCCCCCCCCCGAAATATCAGCTCGGTAGAAACGTTACCGTTTGCCCCCAATCCCCCGAGGGTCTCATCCCTACGCTGCTGCGGAACACCGGCAAGAAGGACCGGCGGGGTCCCTGGGAGGACCCGTGGAAGGAGGGAGATGCTGGCAGCTCCAGGAGGCCACGTGCCATCAGTCGGAGACGTATCCCGGCAGGAGCCGACGTGCGCCCCCGCCTCCGCGTTCCCTCGCTGTCTGGGAACGGCTGCGGAGCAACCGGCCCGCGGTGCTCCCCAGGGTCTGCCCCGCGGCCGCGCCGCCGGCCGGCACCGGCGAGCCTCACGGCTCTTCTGAGGTGCCACGTCTTCCTTCTCCCGCCTGCCCTCCCGAGCAGCCTAAAAAGAAGAGGCGAGTCACAAAAGCAGCACCAAAAAACCAACGTTACGGTTGCGTTCCCCGTTCTTACAAATTAGGAGACGGCAGCACGCCGAGCCGAGGCGGCGAGAGCCGCGGAAGCCGGAGCTCGCTCTGACCACCGAGGTTTTTATTAGAGATGGTTTTCATTAAGGAAGGTTTTTATTCCACAGCGAGCTGGACCCACCTGCTCCCAAAAACATGGGACTCACTCTGCAGGATTTGGGGCCGGGGAGGTGGAAACGTGGGGAGGTGCCGAGCGCTACAGCCGGTTACAGCCGCGCTTTGAGCAAGGAACAACGAACCGCTCGGAAAAAAAAATCAGGTGCCGAGGTCTCCAGCTATTCACTATTCACCGTGACTTCTCTGAGGTTTTGTTTCCCACAATACAGCAGAGAGCACCCCACTGGCTCGCACGCAAGTGCTGGGTAGATAAATCAGGAGAGGATGCTGAGGCATTAGAGGTGGGTTGGAAACGGGATGAGTGGCTGGGCCTGGAGGGTGGTGATCAGCAGCGCAAAGCCTAGCTGGAGACCAGTAAGTAGTGGTGTACGCCATGGGTCAATACTGGGCCCAATCCCGTTCAACATCTTCATTAATGACCTGGCTGATGGGGCAGAGTGCACCCTCAGCAAGTTTGCAAATGACACAAAACTGGGAGGAGTGGTTGATGTGTCAGAGGATCATGCTGCCATCCCGAGGGACCTCGGCAGGCTGGAGAAACGGGCTGTCAGGAACCAGTACATGCTGGGGGCTGACCAGCTGGAAAGCAGCTTGGCAGAAAAGGACCTGAGGGTCCTGGTGGACACCAGGTTGAACGTGAGCCAGCAACGTGCTCCCGTGGGAAGGAGGACTAAAGGTATCCTGGGCTGCATTAGACAAAATATTACCAGCAGGCCAAGGGAGGGGATCCTTCTTCTCTACTCTGCATTGATGAGGCCACCTGGAGTACTGCATCCAGTTCTGGGCTCCCCAGTACACGAGAGCCATGGATGTACTGGAGTGAGTCCAATGAAGGGCCGGTAAGATGATGAAGGGACTGGAGCAAGTCTCCTATGAGGAAAGGCTGAGAATGCTGGGACTGTTCAACCTGGAGAAGAGAAGTCTCAGGGGGAATCTCATCAATATACATAAATACCTGAAGGGAAGGTGCAAAGAAGACAGAGCCAGGCTATTCTCAGTGGTGCCCAGTGACAGGACCAGAGAAAATGGGCACAAAGTGAAACATAAGAGGTGCTGTCTGAATATCAGGAAACACTTTTTTACTGTGAGGGTGACCAAGCACCGGCACAGGTTGCCCGGAGAGGTTGTGAAGCCTCCATCCTTGGAGATATTCAGAAGTCATCTGGACATGGTCCTGGACCAGTGGCTCTAGGTGACCCTGCTTGAGCAGGTCAGCTCAGGTGACCTCCAAAGGTCCCTTCCAACCTCAACCATTCTGTGATTCTGATATCAAGATCTCCTCCTGAAAACCATAATCTCTGTTCCTTTGTTTTCTTTTGCAGCCTCAAAAGGTCAATACAGTCATACATAGAATTGTAATATTATGAAAATTCACCAGTGATTAAACTTAAAAGAGAAAGAATTTCAATTAAGAAACATTTTATCTTATGCTTGTTTCTGGGTCAATATGTACAACACCACCCTGCCTGCAGAAATCTCAGTAAACTAGGCTGGAAAAATAGATACAAAAGACTGTCATTCAGCAATGCCTTCAATCTTTTTTTTTTTTCTTTAACAGCGATTTGAAAATGTAAAGCACTGCATAAGTGCTAATTATTACTATGAGATACACACATGCCAACAGAAGTAATCAGTCTAACAAAGCACATTCCCCTAATACGGCGCTGCTTCCCACCAGAAAAATCTTGTGTCAGAAAATGAAACCAATCTTTCATTGGCACCTGTGCCTGGTTGAAACTGGTACACCATATTGTGAGTGGGCATTGTGCCACTCTAACAGATGGACAAAATTGTAAGCATGCCAAAGAAATGGAGTATTTGCTTCTTTTTTTTTTATTTTCTTTTTTTTTAAAGCTAGAAAAATATCGTGTTTCTGTACAAAACCAAAAAGGGTTGCTCAGATGGTCCCTCTTTAGGAGCATGTTAAGTCTGAAAGTTCAGGGGATTCAATGAAATACCTCTATAAACTATAAACAAGCTATGAGGGCTCCTCCATTTAGGCTGCTAGACTTAAATATAAACATTTGTAGAGCAAGGATGCATACACAAAGCGTTTTACAGTGTTGAATTGACTGATCCTGAATTTATGGGCAGCACATTGATGGTACACCTCAATTCTGTCTTCCTAAATGCTAATTCTATTTCAAGGTGTTTTTTTTCCAAGTTATTTATTTTGCAGTGTCCTAAATCCACAAGTCAATGAAAACAAATTCCTTAGAAGTTAAGGATATGAAGAAAATACTACATTTGGAGTACCAAGCTTAGTCTTACTCTAAAGTCAAACTAACAATATCCCAAACAATTATTACCAAGTCAGACATTTAGGCATTTGGCATCTCCTTCTTCAAAGCTAACTGGGCAACTTAGGGCTCAGCCAGGTGACAGCTTGGAGCAGTTTAAGAAGTCACCATCTTCAAGTGAAACCCAGTAATTGGTTCTGCGAAAGCACCTACTCCTTTGAAAGTTGAAGCAAAGTAAGTTATGTTTTGCTTCTGCAGGGAGTTTTAGTTTTTAACTGAAATAGCTCACAAATGCTCTTATATTCCATTGATGTGCCTTGCCTGCCGGGATGGTATCTTCCAACTGAACTACTACAAATACTCATCTAACCAAGCTCTAAGATTTCCCTGCTTGTGAATTGCTAAGCAAAGGGGCAAGAATTACCTAGTCTTAAAAGATCTCATAAGAAACCACTGTTAGAATTAACTTAAGCCTGAGATCTCCTTGTGTGTCTCCAAATGTACATACAACTGCAGCTCAGCTCAGTGTTTCACTTAATAATGAAATTACAATAGCAAATGCCATTCCTAAATATATCCAAGCATCTCAAACTCATGACATACAGACTACAGCAAGGGGATCATCCATCCCTGAATTACATCATCTTGGACAAACCGAAGTTAGCACTAATTCTACAAAAAAGGTTATTGTTTCTCCCCTGCCCACTAAAATAATAAAATTCTTAGGTTTTCCACATACAACTACTTATTCCCAGTGTGTTCAAATATGAACAGTAGAGCACACAGTTGAAAAATTAGGGTCCATATGTTTAATAATAGTAAATACCTCTCGACCATCTGCAAAATAGCTAACAAATTCTTCATATCTTCACAACAATCTCTTTCACACAGGAGACAAACATTTCCAATCTATAGGAAAACCTCCATAATACAAACCTCCAATATTCACGAAACTCATCACTACAGTCTACTTCACATGCTTTATTGAATTAGCAACGAACTAGTAGATGATTAACGGGTGACTACACAGAACAGAACAAAACAGAAACACACAACCAGAGCAAAGTCATTTTTAGAAGTCATAGCATATGAACAGACAGTTGATCCCCTATTTAATATCCAGGCCAATATTATTCACATGAAGCAAATCATGAACTCATCATTTTACATCACTCGGAGATCGCCAGTGCAGATGGCAAATACATGCAACTGGATCACTGTCAAAGTTGAAGACAAAGGAAGGCAAAATGAATACCACGGCCATTTTAAATCGCCTTATGAATTCCCAGAGAAGCTGCATTAAAATTCAACAAAGTTAATAACCCACAATTCCCTTCAGAACATACCTAGGTTGTCAGCTCTTGCTGTCTCCAAAGCCTACGCAGTAGATTTGTCCCCACAGTTGTGTTTTAAAACAGCAGGACAGAATGAGAACAACAGATTAGTTCCTTGCAAATATAAATGTTATCCTATCAAAGATGGTAACATAAAAAAATGTATATTGGGAAAAAAGTAACAGAATTGTAGAAATTCAGTAAGACATAATTATAGCCTAGATAGTGTGTTAAATGCTTATACTTAAAAAAAAAAAAAAAATAATAAAAAAAAAATATATATAATAATGCTACAGATTCTGGCTAAAAGAACCTGTCTACCCAAAAATCCACCAAAACCACAAATAAACCACATCAGGAAAACAAGCTGCAGTATATCTTGAGCTTTACAAAAACCATTTATTTCCTTTGGAAGTTTTCCAGTCTGACACTGGTATTTTTCTGATCTCCTGATTGTTTTCAGTATTATACATACTTTACCCATACTACCCCCAAATCCTCCTCAGACATTTTATGAGTCCTTACTCCCAAGCAAAAAAAAAAAAAAAAAAAAAAAAATCCTACATTCATTTACTTAGACATCAGGTGAAAACAAGCACTAACCAGTCTCTCTTCTATGACTTCTATCTCCTTTAGAGAAGACCAAGAAATACAGTTCAACAACTATGTCTACGCTAGTGAAACACAAAACAGATTTCTGTAACTCAGCTGTACACAAATCTCACATTGCCTTGCTGCAAGAATAGTCAGGTTCTTTATGAAAGACTTAGATAATCTGTCTGATAGTAGCATTGGGATGTTGCTGGTGACAAAACAGTGTTTGTTACTGAGGACACAACCATAACAGTGGCATCACTCAGGCTTTTCAATGTTCATTTTACTCTGATGTTCACTTAAAGTTCATCAGTAAAAGCAAACTGGCATCAAACATGTTTTGGTAACTGTATCTGAAAGACAGTACAAATGCAATCCACAAATCCTGAAGGCCTTAGAGTTGTACCCTCTTTTAAGTACTGCAAGAGTCATGCTACCATGCATCTATTAATAACAATTTTAAAAATCCACCTTTGATAGTTCTTCTCCTACTGCTTATAAAAAGCTGGTGACTTAAGTGCTATATACATATGACAGCCAAATCCAGAAACAATGACACATACAGTTGACCTAGGGTTTTGGGTCACGCTTGCCTTAATATATAAAAATCTAGCAGGTCAAAAGGAAATAGGGTGCTAGAACAACCTGGTAGATCCCACTTTTCTGTAGGATCATCATAAAGCAGCTATATTTGATTAGAAACATAAGCCTGATGAAATGGAATGCACAGAAGGGTTTTCAGTTTTCTCCCCCTCTTTCTTACTAACAAAGATTATTCCACGAAGATAAATTACCATCTTGATCTGGCCTAGCAAGTGATGCAATACCAACCCTTAACTTGGACTAGAACTATCAACGTGCAGTGGTGGTATCATAAACTTTCTGGATCTTGTGGATTTGCCAGCAGAAGGAAAACATTTTGAGAGAAGAAAGCCACTTCCCCATATTTGATTACCTTTTCCTAAAGCCTTTCACACAAACAAAGAGTCACAGAACAGCCCAGGTTGGAAGGGACCTCCAAAGATCACCTGGTCCAACCTTTTGTGGGTAAGGGAGCCTAGATGAGATTACCTAGCACCCTGTCCAATTGTGTCTTGAAAACCTCCAGTGATGGGGACTCTGTCATGTCTCTGGAGAGGTTTTTCCAGTGATTAATTGTTCTTACTGTAAAAAATTTCTTCCTTATATCAAGGTGAAACCTCTCCCAGTACAACTTGTACCCATTGCCCCTTGTCTTCTCCACGTGGCTCCTTGTGCAGAAAGGAGCCTCCATTCTCATTGTAGCTGCCTTTTCCAATACCGACACTACCCTTTCCTATACAGACACTAATGTTCAAACAGCTGCCTGATGGGTCGGACCAGCCTCCCCTCCCAAAGGAAAAAAAATATAGCAAGGGCAGAAAGTAAAACTGGTTGTGGTGGTTGGTGGGGTTCAGCTAGAGGATAAGCAGGTACAGTGGTGAACAGGACTGCTGTTTGGAGGGACCATGACAAGCTGGAAGAACGGGCTGGCAGAAGCCTCATGAAAATCAAAGACAGCACCATACAACAGTCCAGGCTGGGGACTGCCTAGGCAGCAGCTCTGCAGAAAAGGATCTGGAGTTCCTGGCTGACAAGTTGAAGATGAGTCAGTACTGTGCCTTTGCAGCAATGAAGGCTAAGTGCACGCTGGGCTGTACTAGCTACAGCATACCCAGCAGGTCAGAGAAAGTGGCTGTTCCTCTCTACTCAGCTCTTATGAGGCCACATCAGGAGCAGTGTTCAACGGCGTGTCCAACACAAGTAACACATCAATAACCTGGTGTCGTGGTTTAACCCCAGCCAGCAACTAAGCACCACGCAGCCTTTCACTTACTTCCCCCCCCCAGTGGGATGGGGGAGGAAATCGGGAAAAGAAGTAAAACTCATGGG
>JAVJGG010000008.1:4531286-4545409 GCA_035590195.1 Aviceda cuculoides
CCGCAGCCCCCCCCCCCCCGCGATAAATGACATCGCTGCCAGCGGATGAGTTTGGGACCTTGTTTGTGTGACAGGCGATTCCCCCCTCCCAGCCCCCCACCCTTTCTGGTATTGATGGGACTGGCAAAAAAAACCCAAAAACCAACAATAAGAGGAGCTGGCGACAAGAAGAAGACAATGAGTCACAGCCCTTGGTGAGACGCTGGCGCCCGAAATCACGAGAGATGCATTTTTCCAAATGACTCGAGCTGTGTGCTGCCAGGGGGGTGGCAGGGAAGGGGGGGGGGACACAGGCCTTTCACTTCGTGACGAGGGCCGGCCCTACAGGTGCCGCTCCCACTCTCGATACGCCGCGAGTTTCGTGTCTGTTCTTATTCCAAGGGAGAGGGCGAGAGCCGGCGAGGCACCACGGAAATGGCTGTGGCGGAGGCCGCGTTCCCGCCCGCCAACCTCACCTCCGGCAACCAGAGCAGCTGCAACGTGCACAACCACCACTTCTCCGCCAAAATCACCTTCTCCCTCTTCTACACCGCCCTGCTGGTGTTCGGCGCCTGCGGGAACGTCCTGGCCCTCTGCATCACCTTCCAGCGCAGGAAGAAGAAACTCAACTCCACCGACCTCTACCTGGTGAACCTGGCCCTCTCCGATGCCCTCTTCACCCTGGCGCTGCCGGGCAGGATCGCCTACTACATCCTGGAGTTTGACTGGCCCTTCGGGGACTGGTTCTGCCGGGCCACAGCCTTCATCTTCTACATGAACACCTACGTGGGCATCTACTTCATGACCTGCGTAAGCGTGGACCGCTACATCGCCGTGGTGCGCACCAGGCACCCCGGCAGGATTCGGAAGATGAGCCGTGCCAGGGGCGTCTGCGTCCTCATCTGGTCTTTGGTGTTCCTGCAGACGGCGCCGCTGCTTCTGCGGCCCATGACGCGGAGGATGGGGGACAAACTGACGTGCATGGAGTACTTCAACTTCGAGGAGATTCCCAAGCTGCCCTACCTGCTCCTGGGGGCCTGCGTGCTCGGATTCTTCCTGCCCGTGGGCATCATCTTGGTGTGCTACGTGAGGATCAACCTCAAGCTCTGCCAGACGGCCAAGGAGAATCCACTGACGGTGAAGAACGGGCACCACCGCCGGGCCTTCACCGTCATCCTGGTGGTGCTGCTGGCCGTCCTGCTCTGCTTCAGTCCCTACCACCTCAACATCGTCCAGTTCATGGTCAGGAAGATCCTCTACCAGCCGTCCTGCCGCGAGCAGCAAGCCTTCAAGATGTCCCTGCAAGTCACCGTGGCGTTCATGAACCTCAACTGCTGCATCGACCCCATCATCTACTTCTTCGCCTTCCGGGGCTACAAGCGGAGGCTGCTCCGCATCTTCAGGAACAGCGGCTCGATGGCCACCTCCTCCACTGCCAAGACCCCCTCCGAGAGCAACAGCAACAGCCAGCCGCCCGGCTCCGTCTCTGTCTAGCGGGACAACCCCCTCCCTTTCGCTCTGGCCCACAGCTTACGGACCATCCCCAGCGCCAGGAGCCGGAACCGGGCCGCAGAGCAGGACCAGCCGCTCTGACAGGCTTCGTCGCAAACCTGCCCGGAGCCGGGGGCCGGTGGCTGCTGGTAACCACCACGGCTGTCCCTGCTTCTCTGCCCCCCTTCCCCCTGCACTTCCCCCAGAGCGCTGGGGCAGCACCCCCGCAGGCTTCGGGGGCAGCCAGCGCGGAGCACACGGACTCAGGGCATTTCAGGAGAAGGCTGGGATGTTACTTCCAGGCAGAAAGTCGCCTACAGCTCCTTCCCCGCAGCGGCAAACGGCAGCCCAGCGTCCCGCTCTCGCACCCGGGCGCTGCACGTGGGAGCTGCTGGAAAAGCCCTTCTTCAAGGGGTGAGGACGTGAATTTGCAAAGCCGCCCGCCTCCTTCCCCAGGGTGCCCCTTCCTGACGGCTGACGGCACCGCGGTCGCCCCGGGACCCGCCGCCAGGAAGGGGATGCTGGGGCTGGCTCGGCTGGCGACTCGGCTGTAAGGCTGCGAACCCACCCTGGGGGGACTCGCCGGGGAAAGCTTCCCAGCCCTCCTTAACTTGGAGCAGAGGAAAAGGGGACAAGGGGATGAGGGATGAGGGTGGCCTTACGTGACTTTGACTGACCTTTGCTTGAACCCGGTGCCTTGACGAGTCCGGGCGCTTTGCTAAGGGCAGGTTACGTGTGACTATTGCCAGAGCGAGAGGAGGAGCCCCGCGACGCCGTGCGACGAGGAGAAAGTTGGCAGGAGCGGGGACCTCCGCGGCTTTTTTCTGAAGTCACTGGACTACGATAAAAAACCCACGCGTAGGATTTCACAGTTCCTGGGATGGCTGGTCTTCCGCTTGAAGGTTGGAAGGGACAGAGACACGCACAGAGACATGAAGAGGAAAAAAAAGCAGCTTTATTCTGCTGAAAAGCAGACCTGAAGAAGTTTTGCAAACAGATGCTTTTGATTAACACAAATCACTCTTGAAGGTAATAACCTTTCTTTATGGCTAGAAAGTTAACAATAGTCAGGTGCAGCCCGTTATTGTTTTAAATGCGCATGAATGAGCTTTTGGATGATGATTGTTTTCCTTATGGTATGGGTAACTGTAGCATCCTGAAGGCTGACTAAAAGGGATGCCTAAAATAATTCAGGTGGGAAAGGGACTCCAGTAGGTCCTTTCAGGAGGTTACCTGAGCCCTCCTCAAAGCAGGTCTACCCTCAGTGCTGGCCTGCAGAGATCCTGTGTCCTAAAAAGCACATTGCAACGGACAAGGAAGAGCTGGTATGCAATAATATAAGGATATCAACGGTCCGGACACCCTAAAGGAGCCTGGCGAGGCTGGTAGTTGCCCTATTAGCTTGTCAAAGGAGTGCTGGCTGGAGGGGGCCTCTCTGCATCACCTCATCCAGCAGCCCACTCAAAGCAGGACCACGGCTGGCACGATGTCAGGCTGGCCACGGCTTCGAAAATCCAGGCAAGGAGGGTTCCCCTCACCGTGCTGCATCGCCCTCCGGATGAAAACATTTTCCTCACCGTCCAGCCTGAACCTCCCCACTCCAGCCCCCAGATAGCTGGTGGCTATCATCTCCCCTAACATCACCTACTTGTGCTAAGAGGAGCTTGGCTCTGTCGTCTTTGTCACTCGAATTCCCGTATGACTGCGGCGGGGGCTGCCAGGAGAACAGTGGTACGTCGCTATCGGTCTCGGCGAGCCTCCACATGAACGCCGGAGCACAGGTCTGCAGTGGTGCCCGACCCTCTCTTCTGAAGACCAAGGCGTAGAGATGTTTTGCCAGGCTGGAGCCTACACCTGAGGCAAAGGCAAATCCGTAACGAAGCCTTCTCAGGAAAAGGCGGAGTGTAAACAGAGCCTCCTTTGCTCCGTATTGGGCTCTGTTTTTCTCCAAAGCTTTTTAATAACAAAGGTATCCCCACCTTTCATCCTCTTGCCACCGGTAAGAGCCTTTGGAGAAGGAAATGGGTGAATAGTTGCGTGTAGTGCTGCAAAATGGCAGCATGCAGGAGGGTTCCGGCCTCTCTCCTCTGGAGTGACGCCAGCCTGGGGCCCTTTGCTTTTGAAAATACCCCCCCTGGGGACAGGAGGCAATTGCCTGGAGCTGAGGGGACACCCAAGGGATGGAGAGGGAAAGGACCTGGGCAGAACGGGTCGGAAGGAGCCCGGGCAATGGAGAACTGCCGAAGGCATCCCGTATCGCCCGAGCCAGCTCGCTTACCTGGGGGCGTTCCCTGGCTGCTTAAAAACGGAGCATTTCGCTAAAACTGAAGAGGAACCGTACCCAGCATTTTGTCTAGAGACACAGCAAGACTTTTCCTACACTTCGTGCATCTGCCTGACGCCAGCTCCTCGCACGACGCTTGCTCTAACCAGCCGGCACCTGCGTCGGAGGCGAGCGCAGCCCTCGCAGTGCTGCTCTGCGGAGAGGAAAGGGCCAACGCTGGTTCCTGCCAAAAGAGGGAGCTGAAACCTTTACTCGGGGTTAAAAATAGGCCCGTGAATCTAAAACGACAATAAAAAAAATAATAGACGCAGCTGGTGACCCCCCCCGCCCGTGTCCACTGCCACGCAGGAACGCGGTGCATGTCGTAAGTAGGATGGTTGTGAAGCGTATGGCAAGGACCGGCCAGCAGACTGGGATCCCTGATGGTTTTCCATGTAGTTATTACTGCACAGTGCGCGGGTATTTCTTGCTTCACCCTAGACTGCAGCCTATTTGCCATACTGTCTTCTAAGAAGGGAAAATTGCATTTTGATCTAAGGGCAGTGAGTACACTCGTCGTGGTCACACACTACCATGCCTGTGTATAGTCGTACAGATTATATATGTACATCGTGCAAACTGAGATTTTCTTGGCGAACTTATGCTGTGACCTTTGTAGCTCAAAACCCCTTGTGAGCCAAACCCCTCTAACACAGTGTATTTCAGGTTTCTCCTAAACTTCTGCAAAAGGGTGATTAGCCCATGCAACGAAACGGAGTGGAGAAAGCAGACAGGGTCTCTGCAGATGACCTGCCTGCCTGCCCTGCCCTATCTTGATGGCAAATAAGCACACGGAGCTCAAACAGCACCGCTTTTTCCCCAAGCGGTGGTTCCCAACTTTACGCTTTCAGCTAAAAGCATAAATTTCCAGCAGAGTGCTGGGGGACAACAGCTACTGGTTGCAGTTACACATTTACCTGTTAGTAAACTCCCTGCGTGCTCTTCAGTCTGTGCTTCACACTGTCCTGAGTCGAAGCTATTGCACGTCGTGACATCCACCTTTGCAAGCCAGTAAAATACTGTCATGTAAAATTGCATACATCTACTTAAAATAAAAGCTTTTGAAAGCCAAGTAACAAGCCCCGGTGTGATTGTGGGGGCCAGGCGATGTGGGCTTTCTTCTCAGAGGTGCACGTATGCCTCTCCCCCCCCCACAAGCAAAGCAATGCTCAGAAGCAGCGAGGGACAAGCACGAGCTCTGGATCCACCTCCTTTACACGGGCCACTTGTTTCCCCAGAAAGGTGGTGTGCTCTCATGGCATGGGGATTTATAAATAACCTTCGGTGGGAAAGGCAGCGGGACCCGCGAGGAGCTGTGTCCTTTCTGGAGCAGGTCTCTCCGCAGTTGGGGATGGGGTGCTAGGGGAAGAGTCAGGCTGGCAGGACCAACCGTGCTTTGAAAACCAAAAATACGTGCTTGCTCACACGTTGTGGTGACTCCAGGGTTTGCTTCACAGCTGAGTTGCTGGGATTACACTGTTCTCTCTTGCTACGTGTACCATCTCATGCAAAACTGACCAAACAAAAGGATTCCCCTATCGGACACGCCTGAAAAAAGAGTGGATTTTCAGTACAAGATTAGCCACAGTAGTGCACATTTGCATTTTCCATACAGAATCTGTGAATTCTTTCAAAACCGAACTAAGCACAATCCGACATCCCACCACCCTCCTCTCATCAGATCTTTTTTTTCTGTCCTCTGCAGCCTACCTTCTACTTTGCTGCTTTTCTCTACACTTTGTTCCACCCAGTTCCACCTCCCCAACCTCCCTCAAGTCCTTTCCTTTGCTAATCTTACATTTACGGTCCCTACTTATCTCTGGTCAAAAGGCCAAATCCTGGTTTCAATTCAGCCGCCATCCTGGAATTTTTCACCCATTTTTAATGTATGTACATTCCTGCTTTATCCAGTGCTATCTATCATTCAGGTTTGGAAACAGTACCCTACAAATAAGTGTGAGCCCAGCTAACTAGTCGTTTCCTCTTAAAACTCTCTGTTGGAAAAAAACCCAAATGACAATGGCTGAATTCACAATTTGTTGGGATTCTCACCAGTCGCACCCCATTCATCAGGTCGTACCGTTCCTCTCCTCCCATCATCCATTTCTTGTCTTATATTTGGACTGAAAAGTATTGGTGGCACCTACCTTCTTTGAATTCCAATTAAGAGTGGACTTTCTACAGTCAAAGCATCCCTTTATATATGGAAACAGGAGGAAGAGAATCCCACTAAAAATTAAACCAAACCCAGTATGTTTTAAGTAAGCATATATATATATATGTATAAATATGCATATGTATGCATATACATAAACACATATGGTGTTTCTCTGCTCATGTGACTCTCCTAACAGAATAGTATTTATACTAGTTTATATAAAATGCTTATTACTATGGCTACCCAGTCTCATTTCGGTTTTTCTTGTGGAAGAACACACACAAGAAATTAATTACACTTATCAAAAACCTCTGTTAGTTCAAATGAATACTGTGCATTTATTTATCCTCAGAGAGATGCAGTTCCCCTGCAACATGACAGTGGTAGTTCTGAGTGTTTTCAAATTTGAGTGCTTTTGCAACTGCATACATACTCCAAATACACACGTGTTTTGAGAGATGGGAGTCTTTGAATACAGACTTTTAATTTTCTTCAACAAACTCTTAGCTCCAGTTAAATTCATCAAACCAATACATAAATATTCTCACTCACTCTCTGTATATATACATATGCATACGCACATATATATGCATATACATATACACATATATACAACACTCACAAACAGGAAAGCCAAAAACGTTGCCCTTTGCCCAGTCCCTTGCAATATGTGTTGCTTGCTTGTTCTTCTGTTTCAGACAAAAATAACAAGACCTTTTCTCCACCGCACGTTCACAAAGGCACGGACAAGCACTAGGCAGCACAGGTTGGCACCTGAACCAGCCGCAACCGTCAGAGAGTGCTCGCTGAGTAGCAGGCAACCTTTAACACTTGTTTTGGGAGAGGAAAATGGGATTTGGGAAGTATGGAGCCCAATCGTTCTGCATCTTAGCAAGAAGTTAAGGCTTGAGAACCGGGCGGCTTATCAGGCAGATTTCCACAAATACGAACCTCACTGTGGCTGCATTTCAAAGTATCACATAACCGTCTAGAAAAGTCCCCAAGAAATTACTCCGATGCTGTCTCAAAATACAACATTCCCAGTCTAGTAGAGAAATTTTAACAGCAGCAACTGCTTTTATTTCAAAATACCAAATCTTGGCTTTACTAAAACCAGTGTAAATTTCCTAGGGACTTAAAATCCTCTCCGTAGAAAAGCATCCTGCATTCCTAAAAAAACATCGCCTCACACACAAAATGGAAACTGTGCAATGAAACATTCAAAACCGTATTGGAGAAACACTGCGTAGGCTGAGAAGAACACGGTCCTTGCAATCCCAGAAATGGTCCATGGAAGTTTCACCATCAAGTGGAAACCGAGTTGTTTTCCAGCTCTAAGGTATGAATCTTCCTTCTACGGTTCTTGCACAAAACAGGAACTGCGTTCAACAGTATCCGAGACTCCTCCTTTTACCACTTCTTTTCTTTTTTTTTTTTTTTTTTTTCAATTAGAAATCACAACCCTGGAAGCATTTTGAGCACAAACTGTTCTCACAGATGTCAAGGGGAGTTTTCAACTGACATCACCACAACCTGAATTTTACCCCTTCTGTTTGACCATGTTTTGCGAAATACCCAGCAAAATGGGGTTTTCCACACAGCTGTGACATTTGTGATACCCCTTGTGCAGATAACAGTAAGAAAGGATTTTGACTTGGAGAATATCCACTTACGGGTCCCAGCTGCCACTCAATGTGTTTTAAAATTCCATGGCATAAATGCTCTTTGTGCTTGTCCCTAGAGCAGGGCAATGTCTGAAAGGGCACAGGTCATATTTAACTTACCCTGGGCTAGGTATTATTTCCTACAGACAAAATTTGACTTCTGAAGTAATTCACTAGTCTTTATTGCTACTTTTGGTAAAATATTTGTGAAGGAAGAATCTGTATGTTTCAAAAATAAAACCTGTATTTGTTTTAAAACATTTAGCTAGTTTGCATATACAAATTATTCTAGGGCTTTTTTTCTTACATTTGCCCTTTGCTTTCTAAGACAGCAGGTTTCCAGAGTTCCCTGGGTCCAGAAATGTCTCTAACCTACACACATAGAGAGCCACGCAGCTTCACACAAACAAAACCTTTCAATTAAAAAGCAGACCCTGCCTAAATAATAGCAGGAAGCCAAACTCTGAAGGAGGTTGATCAAAGTCCAGGAAAACACAGGGTTATTCCAAAACCCCTTATTTGCCTCCCCCTGGAAAATACTAAAAAGTACAAACAGGACATTGACTTTATTAAAAAACATGTCATGTGCCAAAAGCTGCACAAATTTGATGTCGTTTCTGGATATGGACTTGGATGCCTGAAGGACTTTTTCCAGTGTTTTCAGTCAACTAAAAAAAGAAAAAGAAAGGTAACTCTCTCTCCCTAAATCCTGTCCTGTAATTTCCCAGGCCAAGTGAGACTGCGCAGATCTGTACTTTGGTACACGTGTTCATCTGGATTTCCAAAACAACCCTTTTCTCTCCTGTATTCTTTCATCTCCTCCCCTTTGCACCTGCTATTGCCTTTGTTATGCTTCTGATGACCTATATCTTATTCTAAATGTATGTATGTATTAAATATGCCTGTGTGTATATAAATAGACACATATACACACGATATACAAACACAAGGACATACAGAAACATACATTAAATGCTTGAGATACATGTGTAAATTGGTTTCACGGAGACACAGTTGGCAAACTTGTATTACTTCAGCTTGGTTTTACAGAGGTGTTCACCTCTCTCCACCCCACCTCCTGAAACTCCTAAGGTGCTAATATGGAGCACTTCTGAGAGTCAAGCCAAGCAAGCTTATTTATCAATCTAAACTTCAAACCCAATATTGTACTACCTTGGCATTACCGTCCTGTTACCTCCTGTGTCAGCCTGAACCACCCTTAAGGTTAATATTCCAGCCTGTGATCAACAGTGAGTTGCTTCAGACAGCGAGGATTCAGCAAATGTAGGGTCGGTCATCCACATCTTTGACAGTAGAAAACTAGAACTATACATACAAAAGTTAGCTTTTTATCATTTTCTTTTAAGACAGTATATAGCCAGCTCAAAAAATGAAACCAGCACATAGGACACTGAGCATACATCCATCGTTACAGAAGTCAGTCTGAATTAGACATGAAGTCATTCAAATAATTTCAGTTCTGATCTTACTGTATCATTTGATTCACCTTTATTGCTTCCAGTGAGTATCTTCATGACCTGCATCTGAATAGCAATTCACTCAGTTCGTAAAAATTTAAATTTACAGTGGTCACTTACTACAGCCTGCAATACGCACATGAATTTTCTCTCATCCTGTCTGTGTATTATGTGCTGAATAACAACTTTTATTTAAAAAGGAATTCAAGAAATAAAATATTACAGGCATTAATAAAACTTTCCAAAGAATGACATAATAGTCCCATAACCCTTTACTGAGTTGAAAACGAAGTGATCTTCAAACCTCTTATTACTGTCATCAAAAATCAAGTACTGTAAAATAACACGTAAGCTAGAGAAATTAGACTGGTAAATGAAGAAAATATGATTTTTCTTGATAGGTGAATCTAGTTGCTGTGGTTGTTGGAGCTTCTTTTTCTAGTCATTAAGTCTGATAACATGTCTAACAAGGATTTACAAGAAAAAAACCCCACCTACTTTATTTTAAAAATAAATTTAGGTGATATCCAGTAATAAGTAGAAACTAAAGTTACTTCGAAAAGGATAACCAGACTAGAAACCACCAAGTGATCTGAAGGCTTGGGAACAGTTCACGTCATTCGTTAACATCCCTTTGAATCACCAGTCACGGGGAGCCAGTTTCTCTTTTCTGACGCTCTTGCGGGGATGACCTTCGTGAGTCTGTCCAGCAGGTGGCTTTGATCCTCTTCCAGACGCGCACAAACCCATCGAGTGAAGTTCCTTCACACTCAAAACCATCAGTGCTGCAGTAGAAAATTAGTGGCTACATTTAAGTCATTATTTGAAGCCCTCAGGGCTTCTAGAGCATCTCCCCTGGAAAAGCCCATTTCCATAAGTCGTGCAACCTGGAAAAGAAATAACAACAGTTTAGAGTTTTATTCACGCTGTGTGCGCATTAGTCACGCTAACAGTGTCAGAGATCTCTTTTCCACTGATCAGGCTGTTCAAAAGCTTCCCTTTTCAGAGTAAGCAAGCATGGCTATGCACCATCACAAAGACTTATCTAGGAAAGCATTGCCAAAGAGATGACTCCTTTCTGATACTTTGTCCAAAACCAACCGTTTGCTGAAAATGCCACACCTGTATTTTCCTAGCTGGTCCAGTTTTGAAAGAAAAGTAAAATAGAAAGTATGGCCCCACACATGACAACTACAATCTGACCTTGGGGCTTGCTGCTCTTGACAAGAACAGGACCTCAAGAACCTGACACTGACCAAAATACAGCATTTTACAGCAGATGCAAAAACCTGTCTGGGCATCCTTAGCTCTACTTTCCTTGAAAAGACCTACTTCTCCAGATGGCATTAAAAAACTCAAAACTATTCATTCTACGTAGTTTTTAAAATAAACCTGAAAGCTAGCCCCAAAACAGAAGCAGTATGATACTTAAATGGGTTCAGTAAAATTCTTCAAAGGATTCTACACATTCTCAAAACAGTGTAAGTCAGTGACATTTGATGGAAGAATTACCTGGAAAAGGGCACATTAAGACAGTGATTTTGGTAATCGGTAACGACTTGACCACACCTCTTTATAATATCATGTACTCGACACCTAACCTTTTTGCTCTGCGCTAACAGATATTCAAACTATCACATGTAAAGAGCAATGTATGTATAACCAAATTTAATGTATGGTTAAATTCCAATCTAAAGTACATTTAGAATCTACAGTTCTCAATTAGGTATGATGGAAAGTCACAATATAACTCACCCACTTTATAGTTAATATTTCAGGGAGAGGAAAAACAACATGAGGGGATGCAGGGAGCAGCACGTAAAATTAACTGTGGCCACTGGCAGCATAAAGCACTCCCCATCCTGCTCCAGATGGCCTTGTGAGCAGACACCACAGCTCCCGAACCTGGAGGTCCTGGGCTACAGGAGCCGTCTGAGAGCTACCACTGCTCCTCCTCGGCTCGTACGGAGCCCGCGGCAGCAGGATGAAGCTGAGCGGGGACGCGGAGCAATCTTCCCAGGGTGCAAAAGCAACGTGCGCTAGCGTTGAAAGTACTTTAAACGCCTTTTAAAAGAAGGGTGCCGTTAAAAGCAACCTCCCCTTTCCTCTAAGACACCTCCAGAACTTCTAGCATTTTTAAGCTCCTCTGTTTTGGCAGCTTACTGAGAAACATTCTACTGCCAAGTATGCCCAGAGGTGGGGGTCCTTCTTTTCTTAATCTAAATGCACTATTACAGAACGTTCGAAAATGGCTACCTTGGTTGCCAGAATATCAAATATGGTCCTGATCACTTTTGTGCCTTCCCCCTTTTCCCCCCCTAAAAGCCAACGTCAGTTTCTCACCTTCTTGTAGAGAAAGAAATGAATTGTTACTTTCGACACCTCTGCAACGATAGTGTAACTTCAAACTGGATTTCATAACCTGTAACTTTCTGAAGTTTCCTCTGTCTGATTTTTCATCTAAGCCTGTGTTTTTTTATGAGAAAAAGGGCAGGCAGTGGAATAAAAGCTAACCACAGAAAGACGTTTCAGAAGAAAGGTTTTTACTGCAGTTGCCATGAATTCGAACCTTAAGAAGTGGTGGATGGAACTGCAATGTTCCCATTTACAGAAATATCCAGCGAGCATCGTGGGGAATAGATTGTAACAACAAAAAGCTCTTTTCATCTGAGAATATTTTAACCACAGGAACTGAATCCAGCTCCAGGAAACAGAGATGTATACTAGTAACGGTAATTTAAGGTGCTAAAAAACCCACAAGAAATGCAGAGATTTTTGTACCAAAAGCATTGCAAATGCTTGCAAATTTTAATCTGAAGAAGAGAAGAAAATCTTGCACTTCTGCCATTCTAAGACAACTTGTGCAGTTTATTGGTACAGTCCTGAGAAATCAAAAGTGCTTAGATTACTTTCTTTGATAGATAACTAAACAGCGCTGCAAATGACAGCAATCAGGTGAGCTCTACAACTTCCATGCATTAGAAAATATAAGCATATATTGCTTTCATAAGTCTGGGCCTAAAGGCTTTGGGTAAGAATCCAGCACAAGTCAGACTAATAAATATTTCATTAGTTTCAGCCCAACAATAAAAGTTCCCATAAGCAGAATTTGTCAATAAAACAAATAAACAAACCAACGCAGCAGGCAGATCTTTTGGTCCACCCCATACCTGGCACCGAGCAGGCTTTCAGGCTGGCCAAAACTAAGTTTTTAGTTTTGTCTCAGGTGTTCTTTGGTGTGGTGTGGTGGTTTTTTTTCTTTTTTTTTTTTCCTTTTTGCACATAGGCCAGCAGGTTTGCAGTTAAAACCACCAGTGCAGTTAAAGTTTTGAACATTTTGAACATAATCTAATATTGACTCAAAACTAGAAATCAGATCACAGCAAAGATTTCTGTTTGGGACAAGCTCATTTTAAACTAACTAGAAATGACAGCATGGTGCTAGCAAGTGTTGATTTACCTCCCTAAAAAAGGAAAAGGGAAAGAAGAACCTCACCCTTGAAACCCACTCTTGTTCAAGGGTAGCAGAGAACTTAGACTATAAAATGGCTAATGCAGCTAACTGCAGATAGGCTACAACCAGAGAACTTGATTGTATGCAATAAATCCTGAATACAGAAATAAGACCAATCTTAAATTCTTAAATTTCCTAGTAAATAATCCTCTCTTTTGAGAAGAAAACTATCAATAAAAATCTAAAAGTCTAAATCCTTACAGTAAGTCTAAATCTATACTTGATAGAAAAAACACAAACTTCTCTGTGGCATCACTATATGAAGTCAGTCAACTGCATTATTGAGGGAAACATCCAAGTTTCAGACCAAAAAACTTCTTTCCAAAACTTTAATTCCAAAAACCTACATGACTGAATTGGAAACTTAAGCTGGAGAACTCAGTGAAGGAAAACTTGCATGTCTACAAGACAAATAATGAAATCTATTTGTCACTCTTCCTTCTTTGAAACATTTCTTTTATCAGATTTGAATAGCCCCCACTAGTGAAACTGTCTCATCTTTAAATGCAAAAGACAAGCAATTACACATAAAAGCAGAAACTCCCAAGTTGATCTGTAACTCTGGTTTGGATGGTAATGACCATTTGCTGTCTCTGTATTGTGGCTGTTATCTGATATTCTAATTTGTGCTGCTATAGAGAACATTTAAGAAACTGTGTCAACAGCTTATAAAAAATTAGTAGAGGTAATTCCTAACCAGTTTTTTTTAATGCCATTTTACAATAGAAAAACATTTACCTGCTCTTCAGAAACCTCGGTTGGTGGAGGTGTGTCTTGTTCAGATGGGCGATGATCTTGATAATTCGCATTATGTCTATGACGTAAAGGAGGAAACAGTCTATTCCAGTTAATCATCCCACCCTGAAACCAGACACTGCTGTCAGTCTTTGCAAAAAGAACTACAGATATCTTTAAACAAAAAGATCATCCATCGCACATAATATGAAAGGCAAACGTTTGAGTAAAAAACTTTATTTTGAACAACAAAAACTGCTGCAATGTCTTACGAAGTAAAAATTGGGACTGGTTACTGCTTTACTAGTTATTAGAAGTAATGACTGTAAATTAAGGAAAAGTACTAACAGAGGGAGGAAAGGATGTTTCACATCCATTGTGAAAGATCTGGTTTACTACAGTGCTAGATTTCTGAGGCTGAAGGATCGCTCGCTTTACTGATGGGGATTTGCCTGGCAAGAGACGGAACACCGGGTCCTGCAAGTGTTTTGCAAGACTGCCGCTGGAGTTAACCCGGGAAAAAGAGTGCAAGAAATAAGGGAGAGGAAAAAGCAAAAATGGATTCTCAGTGCATCAGCAAAACCGCATCAGGAAGCTCGGAAGCAGCCGAACCTTCAGGATACCTGTGATTTCCATGCAAGTGGTTTCTTCTGTGACACCAACACAACTATTACAGACACACAGACCACCTCACCTAATTTCCGCCTATTAAATAACAGCGCAAAATCTGGCCGTATTCCAGCGCCAAAACATTTTGTAACTACAGAGTAATAATACAAAT